>CABFOW010005168.1:0-45985 GCA_902141385.1 Timema californicum
TCCTGCCCTCTACCAGAAGTGTGACAAAGTTTTTACTTTAAACGTTCCTTCTGTTAAACCTTAAGTCGGCCATTTGTGGATACAATTCAGGATTTTCACAAAAGCAGTTTTTTACAAAACTATCGGAATGGATACCATTCCGAATGGATACAATTCCATCTTTGTGGATATAATTCCAGTGGATACAATTCCGATTTTTCACAAAAGCAGTTTTTTACAAAACTATCGAAATGTATACCATTCCGAGTGGATACATTTCCAGTTATTGTGGATATAATTCCAGTGGATACAATTACGATTTTTCACAAAAGCAGTTTTTTTACAAAACTATTGGAATGTATACCATTCCGAGTGGATACAATTCCAGTTTTTGTGGATATAATTCCAGTGGATACAATTCCGATTTTTCACAAAAGCAGTTTTTTTACAAAACTATCGGAATGTATACCATTTCGAGTGGATACAATTTCGCTCCCCCGATAAAACCCGTACATCGGTGAAATTTAGAATTCGAGCGAAATAATTTGTGTATCAGGAAATCAATCGACTGGGTTCGTGGCCCTGACTCTAGATCCTGGGGAACGGGGTTTCACTTTTATGGCTATCCCCATTAATGTCATCTAGCTATTATTTTTTAAAATTCCTCTTTCATACGGATGCTCTTTCATTGTTTTGCAACCATTCTAATCCCAGCTCGTCAATAATATCACATTATTTTCAGTGTATTAAGAGAAAATAACAAAACCAGAAGACTTTAAACAACTGAATATTGTCATAATATATTTAATTATTTTAAAAGTACATTATTCAAGTTTTATCTCTCACAGCCTGACTGGATTATAAATCATATACAATTTGCTGAATGTTTGAATAATACATTTTCTATGCAAGCATTTTATAATTTTATCTTATCGGAACCGATGTGTTTCTGGGCCGTAGTTTTATCCTATGAATGCTAACACTCTTTGTATATACTAGATCTAAGTTAGTTTATAAGTCATGTGCTAATATAATAAATTGTTTCAGAAACTGCACGTTAAATACCTCAAATAAATTAATGAAATAAAAAATGCTAGCATTTTCCTTTTTAATTAGCAAATTGGCAATATTATTTTATCATGTGCAGTGATGCAGTTTGGTTTCATGGTACCCGGGGTTAATGATAAAACTTGTAACTACCGCGTCCCAGCTCCTCGAATTAAGTGTAAAGGGGGAACAAACTAAAATATCCCTTTACGTCAAAATTTTAGGAAAACTAATACAGTCAACCAAAGTTAGGTTTGATTCCAATTAAATAAGATATTACTGTTGCGTGTAATACTAATGGGAAATTCTGTTACAAAACTCAAATTAAATCTAAAATGAGAGTCGAAAACCTCACTCTTGGGTGGGTAGTGAAATACGGATGCTCTTCCATTGTTTTGCAACCATTCTAATCCCAGCTCGTCAATAATACCACATTATTTTCAGTGTATTAAGAGAAAATAACAAAACCAGAAGACAACTGAATATTGTCATAATATATTTAATTATTTTAAAAGTACATTATTCAAGGTTTAACTCTCACAGCCTGACTGGATTATAAATCATATACAATTTGCTGAATGTTCGAATAATACATTTTCTATGCAATCATTTTATAATTTTATCTTATCGGAACCGATGTGTTTCGGGACGTAGTTTTATCCTATGAATGCTAACACTCTTTGTATATTCTAGATTTAAGTTAGTTTGTAAGTCATGTGCTAATATAATAAATCTGTTCAGAAATTGCACGTTAAATACCTCAAATAAATTAATGAAATTAAAAATGCTAGCATTTTCCTTTTTAATTAGCAAACTGGCAATATTATTTTATCATGTGCAGTGATGCAGTTTGGTTTCATGGTACTAGGGGTGAATGATAAAACTTGTAACTACCGCGTCCCACCTCCTCGAATTAAGTGTAAAGGGGGAACAAACTAAAATATCCCTTTATCCCTTTATGTCAAAATTTTAGGAAAACTAATACAGTCAACCAAAGTTAGGTTTGATTCCAATTAAATAAGATATTACTGTTGCGTGTAGTACTAATGGGAAATTCTGTTACAAAACTCAAATTAAATCTAAAATGAGAGTCGAAAACCTCACTCTTTGGTGGGTAGTGAAATTGGCTAAACAACTTATGACTGAGATGACCGACCATCTATAAACCAGTGCGATGGAATGTTTAGCGGAAGTTAAATCGATACAATGTTTGACGCCACAGTCACGGAATAACATTGACGAAAGTTGTTTAGTCAACTATTTACATCTTCCTGAACCTGATGGACCAATTAATGTACACTCCATTTACCGTGAAAGGGGTTAGTCTTACCCTGATTGATTACATTATGGCGCTATCATATAAGCTGCCCCATAGGGGAATAATGCAGGTTAACCTTGTTACTTTGCAGGGTAAAGGAAGAGTATATATGAGTTGTCAAGCGCGTGTCGAACAAGATTATTGCTAATATCGCTGTTCACATTAAGTTCTCTACTAAAATATCGTGCCAAAAAAGTTCATGAAAATATTTGATTTCCCTATTTCACCGTTCTTACAACCTTTTATCTCCCGGGGTGACCGAACCTCTCCCCTTTCCTTCCCAAGCCTTGCAACTGATAACACGACACGATTAGACCCGTGCTCCTTATTTTGGAGCGGAAGCAACATTTACAGCGGGCGAAGAATTTAAATGGGCTATTTTATTGGAGTAAATAGAATACATTCTATTATAAACTGAAATAATAAAACATAACATGATTAAAATAAGAAATTTTGGAAACAGACAGAGGAAGAAGCGTTTAAAATGGGGGGAGGGGGGGGAGCGTGTGCTATTACAAAACTGTTTCTGGAGCTAAGCCTATTGTTATTCCATCCAATTCCCGCCCTACTCTCCTAATGGCTCTAGGCTCACTCGTCCCGCGCTTTTCTTATAATAGCGAGTAAAACAGTGATCAAAGCGTATTTTATCCTCAGGGCACACAGCCATGAAACTCTCTAGTGGGAAACAATTAATAAGTGCTCAAGAAACAAGATTGGAGCGCCCCAACTATCATCTCATCACTCCAGGTATTCTCAATCACAGTTCACAAAGGTCAGTTATCTAATTTGTTTTCTCTGTGTCTGATCATTTAACGCATGTGTACAAAATCTCGCCTGTTAACACCGCGTACCTGTTGTTTGGCGAAGCTTCATGGGTAAGAGTGCCAGAGGGACCAAACCCGGCTAATTTTTAAGCTACGGGTATCTCTAGAAACTATTTAATGGATAGTTATAGGATGCATTTTCTTATTGTTAAAATAATATTAATAATTAATAATAATAATGTTAATAATAATATAGGCATACTCTTACACAAATGTATAGCTTAAAGTGTATAAAATACTTCTCCTTTAAGTTATAGAGAGTAATTTTATATTATATTTGGGGGAGGCGGGGTACAAAATATCTTAACCATCAATTAACATGTATGTGTTTACAATATAAACATTAAGCCCCTTGTTCCTGCGTCACTAAAAGTAGATATAATAAATCAAATTTCAATGTACTATCGAGTTAACGTCAATCAAATATCTATGCTTGCTTTTTAGGGATTGTAAATGAAGATGTGGGGCTGGCTATGAGGACTCAAACTAGGTAGTGGTGAGTTTTTCAAGTTTTTAGCTGATTTTTCATTCTTATTAGATAGCAGTTTAGTGTCGAGATTTAAATTAGATCCAGTAGTAAATAATACAGTGCTGTGCAAATTAATGGAAACATTGCACTGGGCAGGGAAATTTAGGTTAGCTTCATCTATGTTGTTCACACTGATAACGGCAATTTGTGTCATTTATTACCCAGAAAGCTGTGCTAACTGCGAACAGATGCTTATTGTTTTACTATAAGTGTGTGTGTCCAAAGTATTGTGAAGTTAATTATAAGCTGTCTAATTTTAAAAAAATCAAAGTGTTTCCATTAATTTTCACAGCACTGTACACTACCCAGTGCCCGCACTGATAAACACGTGGAATGACCGTCAATCTGATCTTGTCTTGTCTGCCGAAGATGGAGAGGTCGAGGATTGAATCCCAGCTTGGTGTACTGAGGGTAGTTTTCTTGAGTGTTTTTCCACTCCCCCTTTATCTAAATATAGGTACATTTCCTTGAAATGAGACCCTCCTCATTTATGCTCCACTAGTATAACATGGGGGTAGCCCGGATGTTTATTAAGAATCCATGCACACAAAAAGTATTAAAAAATCGCTTGGTTAGAAAACTCATTAAATTTTGTAGGCGTAAATTGATCTGATTTTAGTAAATAGTAACGTAATAATTTAAAATAAGTAATCAAAATATTCATGGTCATAAAAATCAACAAACATGTCATTAAGGACCCTTTTGTTTTGACACGCCATCATGTACACACATGTTTTGGTATTTTATGTTTCATAAAAACGGAGCAATTAAAACTATTATTTTCTTCTGCACATTAACACTCGGGTGAGCAAATAATGACAGTATAAACCGATACTATCAATACGTGAAATGATATTTTATAATTTAACTATGGGACATTGTTTTAGATATAAGAGCACCCTTAAAAAACACACTAACTGACATTTGAAGCTGTCGTTGGTCAAGACTCATATCCAGTCAGTGGTGTAGAAGCGATATCGAGATAAAAGCACACTCAATGAATATTTCTGTTCTTCATTTAGTTTCAAATAAGTACTCAAATCAAATGTATTTTTTGTACATTTTTAAATCTCATTAGATCGGTTCTTGAATGTGAATGAAGGGGCTTAATGCACTTTACATTTTAAACATATGATCTGCTAACCGGTAAAAAAAAAACCTATTAATTCGGCATTACGTTCCCGACCTCTTGAAAATACCGTGATGCTCGGTGACGAAAGTTTCCAGAAAATATGTTGGCTCCTCTTTGTGATCGTTTTTATTGCAACACATGCGTTCACGACGGACGCCTCGGCGATCAACCTAATTCAAAATGAGATAGCTGAAGAAAACGACGAGAACATTGAAGGCGCGGAACTTGATTCTAGGATGACGGACGAGGTCGTAGGATTTCCTGGCGAGATTGAGAAGGTTGGCTCGGGAAATGGTAGGGAAATAAAAAATAAAGTAATAAGCTCATACCTATCGCCCGAATACGACAACCCCTTCGAGCTTGTCGAGAACGACATGCAAACAGACGTCGCTCCCGGGAAAAAAAAGAATGTGTACTCTCTTCCTGCTCGTATTAACGCGCGTCTCAACGTGCATCAATTATTGGAGAAGAAAAGACGAGAGAAAGGCGCGGGAGAAAAGCTAAGTGGCAAGGAGAGCGTCAACCATGAAGCCGCTCAGAAGAAAAGGGGAAGTAGTAAAGGAAATCTCGTGAATAAAGCTGCCGGGAGACGTCAAACCAAGATGAGGGGGTCTAGGTATGCCCTCTCTCCGTCGTGGGAGGGTGCCTCTTACCGGCTGATCAGACCGAAGAACGTGCCGACTCTCTTCGGACCCCCACCTCCCCCACCACCCAAACCATCCATTATTGGTGGACTCAACGTGCCGTCTGGCTCGCACCCACCCTTGTCTGGATTTAAGGTGGGTACACAACACTATTTTAGAATAAGTCAAACCCATTAGTTGCTTACATATTGCGCGGGGGGTGAAGAGAGGGCATGTACAGCGTTTTTAAACCAGAGTAAGAAAGTGTGACGTGGAGGTTTGGTGTAAGATAAATAATAAAAGCATATTTTTTAAATCCCTCATCAACATTATTTTTATAATTAACACACCTATTATAATTTTAGCTACCAAACTTTTAAACACAATCTTAATACTCGCTATTTTAATGACAAAATCTCCCCCTAAAAACCCACGGCGTGTCTTGACAGTTTTAGCGCCTTGTTTGGTGTACGAGTTGAGAAGCTTGAAAATCCTTGCTCTAAGACGTTAGTCTTGAAATATCTCTGACTGTTGTTGGCGGGGTTTGAATTCCACATGCTACTTCTTCACTGCGGTTCTCTATGTGCTAGTACAAGTAAGTTTTTTATGCATTACCTTTTAAGTCAGACCCAGGGGGAAGACGATGACAGGAGAGATCCTCCCGATCCTTAATAATCTGCTCAAATAGAAAACTTTGTAACGTATAATAAACTAAACAAGTTATAAAATCACAAATTTGTTTTAGTGGGTACAAAATTATTCTTTATTCTTTAATTCTAAGTGAAAATTGGCCATTTACAATTCCTAAACGAGGGAATTTATTGTTGTGTTCCACAATAATGTTTAGGCATAGCTTATTGGAGTCTTATAAACTTCCAAGTAGCTAGGTCCACGTAGGTCGATTATAAGTTATAACACTACATTGCTTTATGAGGAACTTAATGCTAGAAAAATCTTTGACAACCCCCGTTGTGGATTTAACCACGACTCACGGCAAGTAGACACTTCCTAAACCCTTCACAAATAATAACCGCGTACGAACCTGGCTAGTTCTGTGTCCCCCGATAAATAAGCTATACCAATGTTTGGAATAATCCGCCTATATGGACGCCTCAAAACATAAGGTCAAGAATTAAATATCAACACACTACCCGTTTAAGTGGCCGAATGCTCTAAGGCCTCACTCACATGTTAGACTGACCTGGTTAATACGGGGAGATCGTAGTTCAAATCCTAGTCGGGATTACTGAGAGTGGTTTTTCATAAATGGCTAACCACTCTCATTCCACGCGAATGCGGGTAGTTTACCTCTAAAATGTTTACTTCCTCATCCCTAACCCATTAAAGTAATTATCATACAGGCGTGTAACCTGAACGGGAAATAATTATACGCAGTGATTTAAAAGAAGCCTATTTTGTTCTTTAATCCTACTATCTCTTATTGACATTATAATTTCTTCGTACCTTATAAAATAAGACTTTGAACTATCTCTCTCCTTTCTTTCCGGACACAAAATACACTGTAATCATACAATATGTTTATGTTTTGATGTTTAATGCTTCGATAAATTATAATTTAACTACATTTCATTTTAATTGTATGTAATACTAACATCCTAATTGTATATACACTCATAAACTAGTTTATAACGTACTCATTCCCATATAATACTGTGTTATTATTATATTTAAACATTATCGATCAGTTTCCTAACAAGTATTGCTGTAATGTCTTGGTGTAAGAGTGACCAAAAGGCCGAGTCACGCAAATAATTGAATATAGTATACCACTTTAGTGACCTTTTTGTGTACTAAGTTTGATCTCGGAACACATTTCCTGTTTGTATTTATGATAATAAATGAAAGTACAGTTCCTTGTTAATATTCAAGAGATGGAAGAGCAACATGTTTTCCACTACCCCCTTCCCAATTCACCTCCCTTCGCGTGAAAACCTCTCACACTATAAATGATTAAAAAATTAGTTTAACGTGTATATAAAATACTACCCTAAAATTTTTAATTTCTATCATTCAAAGCTAAACTATGTTCAGGTTTATTTTTATTGTGTGGTTAATGTAGAGCTGTTTCCCTTCGCCATATATATATTGCTCTGTGTCTTATTACCCGTCCGATTAGTGAAATAGGGACGAGGAAAGTAGAGTTTAGAGGAAATGTTAATACATTCTCATTTAAGAAAAAGTGGGAAACAATTTAGGATAAACCACCCTCAGTATACCCAGCCGGAGTTCAAACTAACTCCAACCTCCCAGTAACCAACAAAACAGACCAGAAGAGGCTGAAACTTCATCCCACGTGTCCATTGTTGCAGATACATGATTAAAACAACATCAATAAAGAATACAAATAAGACTCATAGTCAGAAGTACATACGACTAGCTCATCTTGTATTTGTAAAATGGAATCTATAGAAGTGACTGAACGTTACAGTCTATTATTTTAAATGTCTAAAGTAAATAATTGTTATTAGTGAATCTTTTAGCCTAAAAATAAACATTTTAGAATATCACAACTTACCCAAACACTTAGCAATGGTTGAAGAAATGTTTGTAGAAATCAATAACGCCTGAATTGACCGGACCCAGTCGATAATTTAAACTAAACATGTTAAGTATTTTCAAGTGAACTATATGTTAATTTTCAAACTTCATAAAACCATAGAACTAACTCAAAAAATTTAATCTTCAAATTTGAAAATGCCCTCTTTTTTTTAGGTTGTTTGACATGATTTTACTTGACCGACCTTCACTAGCCTAATTAATAATTTGTTCAATATTATTAATGATATAATAATATAATAGCTATTTGATACTTTTTTAAACTCTCTCATAGCATTAATAGGTGGTTCAATATTATTATTTTTTTAATTTAATTTAGCACCGCGTCTTACTACCCGTTCGGGTTATACGCTTTAAGTACTAATTACTCTAATGGATTAGGAGTTGGGAAGGTATTTTTTTAGCTTGTTTGACATGATTTTACTTGACCGACCTTTACTAGCCTAACTAATAATTTGTTCAATATTATTAATGATATAATAATATAATAGCTATTTAATACTTTTTAAACTCTCTCATAGCATTAATAGGTGGTTCAATATTATCTTTGCCACTAAAATGAGCACATAAAGGCATCCAATGCTCAAAAATAAATCAAGGTCTCGTTTTTATCGACCCCTCTTCCCCCTCTTCACGCCGATAATTTTTTTATTCGTTTCAGCGCCTTTTGCAGAAATTGAAAAAGTATCATCGTTTAAAATTGGGATTCCCCTTTCATAGTGCTTGTTTAACGTTCCGGAGACTGGGAGTTGTGTATACTCTAGAAATAAGTCAGTTTATAAGTCAAATGCTAACAAGATCAGTCGCCTCAGAAAGTACCTGTTGTTAACACACACTCATTAAATAGACTCTATAAATCATTTTCTTTTTCCATGTTTCAGCATAGAACAGCAGGTAGAAAACACGGCCCTCGTGTATTTAGCAGGGTCAAAACATTCCCGAGGTAAGGTTGGTACTATGAATTAAATTATCATAAACATCGGTAGAATTATTTTATAGTTTTAATTTTTTATTTTAGCACCACATCTTACTACCCGTCAAGGTTATACGCTTATGTACTAATCACTCTGATGGTTTTAGGGATTAGGAAGGTTGTATTTAGAGGAAGTGTGCCCGCATTTGTGTGGGTGGGGAGTTGAACACCATTTTGGAAAACCTCCCTCAGTACAGCCAACCGAGATTCGAGCCTCGATCTTCCTGTCATCGGTGGTATAGTCCAATGCAAGAGTAGAACTTTAGACCATGTGTCCACTGAAGCGGGATTCATAATATTCAAACTAACGGAAACTACCTTCTGATTGGTTGAAATCGTCACTTTCTGTGTGGAAATTCTTTATGTTCAAATCCAACGTCTAGAGCCATAAAAATACAATGGTCTGGGCGTTTTCGGTAACTATAGTTCTTCTCTACTCTAAGTTAATACTTCTTTTCACCACTCTTACAGTCAGTTTCATAGTCAGATTTAGTACGCCTCGAGTGCGGCGCTACACTAAGTACTTGATGACACCTACCTAAACCAGAATGGAGTGGGCCAGTTTCCTATGCGAGAACGGCCCATTCCATTTTGGTTTAGGTAAGTGTCGTCATGTACTTAGTGTAGTGCCGTACTTGAGGCGTACTAAATTTTACTATGAAACTGGTCTTTAGTCATATCAATAAGAAATATGGGAAAGAAAACTACAAAACTTACTATCTCAAGTTGAAGAGGGAAGCTCGCTGCTAGTTCTAAAATATCTTGAAATGTTCTATTTTGAGCCTACTGTCACAGCTTAACACATTTATCTATATTAAAAAAATTCAAAAAACAGGGCTGTTAATGAAAAAGATCCCTGCTGGAATTCTCATATTTTATTTTTACGTGAATTATTATGTTAGTTATTATGTTAGAGCTAAACGTCTGAGGGGCAATTTCGCTCTTACCGAGGAGGCCTCCTTGATGCATAAGTTAACTCTCAATTTTTCAATCTTTAACACAAAATAATAAGTCTCCCTTCGTACCCCTCCCTTCCTCCATATTAATGGGCACGTGGACCAAACATCAATCTTACTAAGTCTGGTTTACCGATATCAGGGAGGTCTGTGTTTGAATCACAGCCATAATATGTTCTGAGGGTGGCTTTTCTTAAATAATGTATCAACTTCTTTTCACACGAATTAAGGTATATTTTCTCTAAATTATACCTTTCTCACTCCTACACCATTATTTTAATTAAATAAGTTTAGTATTAGTTTATTTTACTAAACCAATGTCAAATCATTTTAAAATATACATACAGTAAAACCTTAATAATCCGGAACTAGTTAATCAAAATTTTACTTAATCTGCATTATGGTTACTTTTTAAAAATGTACTACCGGATTATAGGCAGCAAAACTTCTTCAAACATCGTTCACCTTCCAGTGCTACCTGTTCAACAGATCCAGGACCATCCAGCTAGTTTCCAGTTTAATTCATTTAAGAATGGAATGGGCCGTTCTCGCATAGGAAACTGGCCCATTCCATTCTTGTTTAGGTAGGTGTCGTCATGAACTTAGTGTAGAGCCGCACTTGAGGCGTACTAAATTTGAGTATGAAACTGGGCCTAAGTCATATCAATAAGAAATAGGGGAAAGAAAACTACAAAACTTACTATCTCAAGCTAAAGAGGGAAGCTCGCTGCTAGTTCTAAAATATCTTGAAATTTTCTATTTTGAGCCTACTGTCACATTTTAACACATGTATCTATATTAAAAAAAATTAAAATAACAGGGTTGTTAATGAAAAAGATCCCTGCTGGAATTCTCATATTTTATTTTGACGTGAATTATTATGCTAGTTATTATGTTAGATCTAAACGTCTGAGGGGAAATTTCGCTCTTACCGAGGAGGCCTCCTTGATGCATAAGTTAACTCTTAATTTTTCAATCTTTAACACAAAATAATAAGTCTCCCTTCGTACCCCTACCTCCCTCCATATTAATGGGCACGTGGACCAAACATCAATCTTACTAAGTCTGTTTTACCGATATCAGGGTGGTCTGTGTTTGAATCACAGCCATAATATGTTCTGAGGGTGACTTTTCTTAAATAATGTCTCAACTTATTTTCACACAAATTAAGGTATATTTTCTCTAATTTATACCTTTCTCACCCCTACACCATTATTTTAATTAAATAAGTTTAGTATTATTTTATTTTACTAAACCAATGTCAAATAAATTTAAAATATACATACAGTAAAACCTTAATAATCCGGAACTAATTAATCCAAATTTTACTTAATCTGCATTATGGTTACTTTTTAAAAATGTGCTACCGGATTATAGACAGCAAAAATTCTTCAAACATCGTTCACCTTCCAGTGCTACCTGTTCAACAGATCCAGGACCATCCAGCTAGTTTCCAGTTTAATTCATTTATTAAATCGTATTACAATTTTGTGAATAAAATAATATTGGCCAAACACAATACGTATGTAAAATTTATCTGCCTCATTTACACTTCATTTACCCTAAAAGCTAGCAGTCTTTCCTTGACGGATTACACTATGCTCCTATCATATAAGTCATAAAGAAACCAGACCATAACCATAAAGATACCATAAAGAAACCGTGCAAGATAATTTTGCTACCATTTAAGCTAAACTGAGTGTACATATAATAGGTAAAACTTACATTTAAAAAAAATTGAATTGTAGTTTATCTGTTATTTTCGCTAGTCCTGACTATTTTCCTTCCTATTTTGTCCATACTATCGCAGTTTACTGCAAATGTATATAATATATTTTATAGAGAGCTGTGACTCTACTTAAACTGCAAGCCTTTCATAATTTAATGTAAATAAATTATACTAATAGTATTGATGGGCGTTGTGTATATTGTTTTTCTGCCAGACACTCAAATGTTGAACGGGACAAGCCGCGACGTAGCTACCCAAAATGGGATGGTTATGAGAATGAAGCTGACAATGACGAGTATGACAATTATGGTGATGATGTTGAATCTAGAATCAACTTATCTTCATCGCCATCGATTCTCTATTCTCAGCCTCACGATGGTGATTCGCTGGACTCTCAAATGTATGGCCCTATCCCTGAGACTCTTGATTTTAACTATCCGATCATGATGGTCGACGAGGGGCACGGCGTGGAGACAAGTCCAAATAAGAACTCAAGAAAAGGTACTTTCCATTTCGTGACACACTACAACCCAAAGGAAATCCGAAGACCTAAAAGAGTATTTAGAAATAAAATATCGTTGAAGAATAAACTTTGTCAGAATTGTGGCCACGGTTTATCTCCTCACCTGGCACGAAGACGGATCCAAGTCGTACCTGCGAAAGAACTAGATTCTGGGGAGATTCCCGATGAAAAAGAGAGATATGTGTCGAAAAGGGAGGATGAAGAAAGAACAACACAGTCTGAATCAATTGAGCCATTAGATCATTCATCTGAACAGGCTTTGGAAGTATCTCCTCAAAAGTTACCAAAGTTGTATCGTATTAATGATGGATCTAATTTTATGCCGTTTAAATATATTCCGGGTGAATATGGCTCATTGAAAGAGAATCTCATTAACCTGAACGCAGACACTGTAGATATTTACGTACCTATAAAGTCTCTAAAATCTATATCCAGGGAAGAAGAAACACCGACTGATGTGAGTTCTTCAAAGAATGACGAGATCATGTATGTGGAGTACATTCCAGAAAGACGTAATCATCTCCAAAAATCAATGTAGAGCTTATTAACAAAATGCATGGCGATAGAAATAATGCTATTGAATTCAAAACGTATGTTTTAAAACCAAAGTATGAAGAGTTATTGTGGTTGGAACTAGACTCCAATAAAGATTGTAATCGTAATTTAATTTTACTCTCTGTTGCCGTAGTAAAAAAATATAATAAAACCCAGGGTGAATTCTTCCCATGGCTATTCATAATCCCTTAAGTTAGAAAAGGACGAGACTAAATATCCAATCAAACTCAAAGTGAAATATTCAACTTCCCAACGAAATAAAAGTAACAATGAATTACGTGGGAGGTACCCGCGCAATAGAAAAGAAAGAAGGAATTAGATTACCTGATGACTGCTTGTCTCAAAAGTAAAAGTCACCATACATGTATAAAAATAACAACAGGGTTCACTCAATTCATGCGAAAAATTAGCATGATTGAAAGGTTGGCTTCTAAAATATATAACAATAAATAAAAATTCCAACGTTAAAATGTTTTTAAAAGGCTGCAAAGCAATTTAACCACGGGAATGTCCGTATGGAGGAGACCAAAATTCAATCGATTTAATTTTTAAAAACTTGGTAAGTTTATATAAGGAATGATGAATGGAATCATGTTTATGTATAAAGATAATTGAATGTTTCTTTTATCATTATAGCTGGAACCATAGTATAGAGGTTTTGTTTTCTATTATGACTCTAGTATTAGTTTAAAAATATATATCTATAATATCCATGGATGTTAAAACACGTGATTCCACTGTCTAAAAATTTAAGCTATTTCATTACTGATTATCCTAGTTTTGTACCGGTTGATGATTTGTTTTCTATTAAAAATAACTAAAACAATAACATTAAATAAATTCCTTAAACAGAATTGAATTAAATATATTATTTATATAGTGATATCCATCAGGACCTATTCATCATATTATCAAAGTTTGAATAAATGTTTTAAGATTTTTCCTCTGCCCCCAAAAAGTAAATAATTGATTTAAATATTAAAATATTTTTATATAATTCTTTAAGTTTGTAAGGATTAAAATGAAATATTTGCATGTTTGATTACTATAACATTAGTTCTAGGTTGTACTACTATCTTACTCGACTGCATATTTTATCTTATATTAATAAAATGAAAAGTTTGTTTATCTGTCTGTCATGAACACTGATATCTACCGCACTCACAGGTCTGAAATTTAAAAATAGTATCCCCTGTGCACAAACATGCGCACGTTGGAGCTGGAGTTTTAAATTTTTTACTAGATTTATTGAAAATTTACTAAAAACTGGGTCAGAACAAATAAATGGAGATTATTTTTCTGTTTGTTTGAATTAAAGAAAAGGCGTTGCCCAGAGTAACCACTCAATACATTGCGTGGCTACCCTGGGGAAAGCCGAGCACTCCTACTAATTATAAATAAATAAAATATTCTTAATTAATTCTATTTGTCACATGATGTTACAAATTGTAACTAATAACATTATTAGATTCACATGCATATTTAAGATCTTGGTAAAAGCTTATGATCAGTAAATAAGATTGTATTTATATAGTTATATGTTTATTTATTAGTTCTACTTTAGTATTCAAGCGATTCAATATACTAAAGAATTATTTTTTTCTCAATTACAAATACGAATCTTTTGAAATCATAAGTTATATGCAATCAATAGTAACCATCAAATATACTTGTAAAATGGTAAAATATATCATTTAGCTAAAAATTAGAGAATAAAATCATCAAATCAGTATAAAAATAAGGTTCAACCCATCAATAATAATATATTTATATTTCATGTACATATAGGCCCTATAACAAAAAATTACAAATTCGTATATATTGTTTCAATATTTTATTGAAGGAGTAGCATTCAACAAAAACGAGCTGGTCCAGTTTGAAGAGAGTAGCAGAAGGTTTCTCGCAATATTGAACCATTATGGAAATATCGATTTGAAATTTGAACCAATATATTTCATAAGGTTTCATTTTACTATATTAAATGATATTTATTTAGGTAATAAAACCTGACGTTCGTGGGTTCAAACCCAGCCGAGATTAATGGATTTTTCCTGAACGATAAAAATCCGTAGCACAACTTCCTTATGCAATTCGTTAAAATAGTAACTGTACCTGTACACGTATTTATAAAAGTGTTGTTTTTTTCTATTACGTCCTTCAAAAATGTGTAGTCATAAATTTGAAATTCGTCTCAATACTATGTGGTGTATATATTATTAACGTGGGGTAAGAAAGTTTATTCAATGTTACATATTTTCACATTATTACATATTTTACTGCATATTTCAAATATATTTGTTATATACTCGTATCTATGTACATATTTTGTGGGTGTATAATACTTAAGATCCTGGCTCTACTGATGAGTCTCCTGGTGGCTGGTGCTGCATTCTTAGTTCTCACTACTGCCCTGCGCGTTTCACATTGTGGGATTAGAGGTTTGAAACTCTTAGTAAGTGGGCGAGAGAAACAAAATACAGTATATACTTTTGAATCGAGTTTATGGTGCAAAGTGGAGGTTATTGTCATATTAAAGAGATCAGTTAGCGTGTGTATTTATTTTATTCATTCGGGTTGTTTAGCGTGCACATTCTTAATAAACTGATAGTATCAGTATACGACTTACAAACCAACTTACTTCTCAGACATAAATTCATCACTTTAAGAGGGAAATCCCCAATTTCATTGATTACGAGTTTCCCTGGCATGCCAGGAGTCAAACCTGAGACCATTATCTTAATAGTCATACGCGTTACCGACTGATCAGATTTATTGGACTAAATTGTGTGATATAATAATAAATAGTTATATTACCTGGCCTAACGGCGCCCCTAGATAGGAGGCGTCCGGGGCGGGTGCCCCAATTCCATTCCCCCTCCTTGTTACAACCCCGCCTCCTGGTACGCCCTGTATAGTATAGCATCTAGTCCAAGGTCCGGGAAGAGTTAGTCGCAGATTGGGATGAAAATAGGGTCATGGGTTTCCCTATCGGTTTGAAAGGTTTGTAAGGCCCCACTAGGATATCAGGTTTTGTCGAGTTTCCTATCTCCGTGGGTTTGACGGAGGTCACCGAGTCCGTCGAATTGGGGTTCTGGGTGCTCGTCTTCCCTGGCGTCTTGGGCGTCGTCATAGTCGGTGGGTCCGGTGTCGTGATCTTGCTGACGGTCGAGGGCGTTGTGGTACTTTTCTTAGTGGTGGACGGGGAGGTGATCTTGCTCGTGACAAGGGGGCTCATGGTTTGGTGCGCCGTTGTCGTGGAGAAACTACAAGGGGTGTACAACAGCTCCACATCGTCCAAACCGATCGTCCCGGAAGTGGAGGTGTTGTTGAATCCAGAGATGAAGATAAGCTGCAACGGAACGATAGAGTCCTTGTTAACGGGCAACGAGAATAGGGGAGGGTGGGTCCTTTCTAGGGGGCTATATGTTCTCGGGTCACGCTCCTTCTGTATCCAGAATAGACCACCCGGTTTGACAAAGTATTTTGCATTATTGCTCTTTCATTTTGTTTGCAATAGTTACCAACAGAGAAATATGTTAATATACTATTTGTAGCGTTGGACCGCATAAGTAAACATAGAAAAGCCTAAGTTTACCCCATTTGTATGACGGCTGGAACCACACGGAACACTAACGCGAGTGACAATCAGACACACCTTCTCGGAACCGCGGCAAAAATAACACTGATCTCCAATGTTGTGATGTGATTGTGCCAAAGACCTTGAGAAGCAAATAGCTTGTGCTGTGAAGATAACCTACTTTAGGATAATCGAGAACATTAACGAACTTTGTAGAAGCTATGTTGTCATACGCATGGTATGTTCCCGATCTTTCCTGACTGCCCCCCACCCCGTTTTTTCCGTCTCTCCTCTTTCTGGGTTGTGTGGTATATATAGTGGCGGCGGGGCAACCAGTCGTCACTATTGGACTAAATCGTATTTGGAGAAGGAGAAACTCCGGCTTCGATTATATTAAAAATAATGTAAGATCTAAATTCTTTTTCGGCTTCTTTAACTTTTCTTTTTATCTAAATTTAAATTTCTAAATTCATTTTTGGCATTTTCTAAATAACTTTAAAATATGAAACATAAATATAATAGTTGTAAATTTCGTCTTACTTTTTCTTTGTTAACTAGTTGCAGGGTCAAGGCGTTTATATCGCTAGTCGATCTGTATTTTGTTTGTGGATAATAATCGATTATAAACCTTTGGGCGTTATCGATATTTTGTCTTTGAATATATTATCGATCTCGAATGTTGTTACTATTCTGATATTTGATTTCTTTTGTTGGATAAAACTTAAAACATGGTCACGGGAACATTAAACTTATTGAATGTAAATAAATGATCTGTTTATCAACGACGTCCCAATATTAACGTATAACTATTTATTATTTTTACCAAATATTGTGGAATTGTATGAAGTAATGTAAATAAGTGGATATAATTTAGGGTAAATATTATATGGTTTGTTTAAGCGTTTCTGGGTGTTGATGGGAAATACACGCTGGTAATTAACTATGTAAGGATAACTTAGTTGATGATAAGTTTTCTCTAGTAACTTAATGAACTCATGACTAATTTTGAGATAACCTTTAAAAGAGCTGAAACCATTTCTGGCTATATGGTTTGTCTGTAATAATGACGCTCAAGTTAAATGATTGATGTTTTCTATTATATAAACTTTATAATTTTGTTGATAGTACTCGAACGTTTTGATAACGTCCCAGATATTTTGTGAATATCATTTACATAACATTTTTTTATATATTTTCTCACAATATTGAATGTTTGTCAAATAAATACCAACTTGACACAAATTCTGCTCTAATTCATAATATTGTTCCACCATAGCCTAGGTGTATGAGGTTAAGTTATATGTTAGTTCTTTTATGGTAAGCTTAATGCAGCAGTTAATATCCTGACTCTTGAGATAGAACATTCTTATATTGAATTCCGCAACTGGTGGGAGTTGCGAGGTCTGGTTTTTCGAATGTTTGGCCTAAAATATTCAAAGCACAGAGCTACAAGCACTCGCTCCGATTGTCCCCTTTTTTGACCCTATTAGATTTTGTTGTTTTTTGGGCCTCCTGCTTTTCCCTAATTTTGTTAAGGATGGTTCATGTTAATCCAAAATGAATGCCACAACTTAAGCAGCGAAGCGCTCTAATAATACTCAGTGTTTCTCCTGTTAATAGTTTAGAATGAGGATATTTTTGACAGACATTCAGGGGTGGCTTAAGGGCCTGGCGAATGCTCGGAGAGCCAGTTTGAGGGGGGTGCTAAACAGATCACACCAACCTAGCCTAACGTAACCTAGGCGTGATAGGAAAACAACCCCCAAACCAAACCTCCCCCCTCCTGAAATTATTGGCTGGCTACGGCCTTGATTGTATCACTGCCTTCCGCCAAGGTTGGCGACGTCTCTCTAAATTCAAGGGTATAATTCTTATTTTCCAATATTCAATTTCGGCGTAACGGTTATATTCACTGTCATAATTATTTGTCTGGGTGATGTTATACTTAATTTACTTTTCAAAATTCTTTTCGGCGTAATTATTTCTGTTAATGAAAATTGTTGGGCTCATTAAATTTAAACTATTTAGTTTTGGGATATTTTAGCTGGTATGAAGCCGAGTCCAGATTTAGTTGTCTCTCTCGTGGTTCTTTTACTCGAGCTTAGTAATTTCTGTCTTGATTATTTAAGAGTTTTAACTCAAGTTCTGAGCTACGGCCATGTTATTTGTGGAAAGATGCCGAATATTATTTGACGTCAAGAATTAGGTTTTGCATTATTATTTATCATGTTATTGCAGGACATTATGTTTAGAGCTTGGATTTAAACTGCCATTTTTCTAGCTTGGTGTTAGGCTATATTTTTTTTTCTATTTCTGAGCTAGTTGGGGCGTATTGATATTATAAACGTCTATGATTGTATTATTAATGGTTACACGGTTCAAGGCTAGGTAGGAGTCACGAAGTTAATGTTCTATTTATTGATAGTTGTTGAACTTTAAGTTAGTACTGTCGAACATCTCTCCTGTTAAGCAATTTGTAAATTCAATCAATATGTATATAAAGATTGTGTACAATCTATTATTGATCTCTCTCATTGCATATTGGGATCTCGTTAAGCCACATAATGGCGTTTGCGAGTTAAACAGAATATTTATTCTTTAACTAGATGGATCTCAAACAGAGTCTGGACGCTGCCCTATCGGGATGGTGTGGTCTCGCCATTGTTAGTTTCAAGTCACTAAAGATTATATGGGATTTAAGTTGGGTGTCATTGTTGACAACTTGGTGTTCTATATAAGTATAATTGGGGTACTACTTAATACTGTTTTTGCGTTGTTAGCTATTAATAATTTATTTAGGAGACCATATTAGAGGATAGGCTGGCGTCAATACTCACTCCTTACAGAGCACTATCAACTTAACTCCACTCCACTAAGATTTGTATGTGTATTATTCTTTTGTTGTAAAATAAAATACTCTCCTCTTTAACCAACTTGTTGTTATTTATAGTGAAAAGAGGGTTCCACAGAGAAGATCTTGAGTTTATATGTTCATACATTTATAGAAAAGGTTATGTTATGGCATATATACCCGGTAACACTTTCTAAGAGTCCCACCTCAATACGGGTACACTTCCTATACATTCTACCTTCTTCATCCCTACTCTATCAATGTAATTAAGCGTAGTAAGACTCGGAGAACAAACCATGACCTTTCTCAAACCCTATGGGTCGAATCTCACCTTGAAGGGCCTGGTGACGTACAAGGGGAGCTCCACGTGGATCCACTCCTCTGTTTCGGTGTCGTTCTCCCACAGGTCGTAAGTCATGTCGGGGTTGTAGAACAACTGGGTCGCCTTGTCCAGGTAGGCCTGTGATAACTGCAACAAGGTCAAGGTACGTATATCACTCCCCGTGGATCCACTCCTCTGTTTCGGTGTCGTTCTCCCACAGGTCGTAAGTCATGTCGGGGTTGTAGAACAACTGGGTCGCCTTGTCCAGGTAGGCCTGTGATAACTGCAACAAGGTCAAGGTACGTATATCACTCCCCGTGGATCCACTCCTCTGTTTCGGTGTCGTTCTCCCACAGGTCGTAAGTCATGTCGGGGTTGTAGAACAACTGGGTCGCCTTGTCCAGGTAGGCCTGTGATAACTGCAACAAGGTCAAGGTACGTATATCACTCCCCGTGGATCCACTCCTCTGTTTCGGTGTCGTTCTCCCACAGGTCGTAAGTCATGTCGGGGTTGTAGAACAACTGGGTCGCCTTGTCCAGGTAGGCCTGTGATAACTGCAACAAGGTCAAGGTACGTATATCACTCCCCGTGGATCCACTCCTCTGTTTCGGTGTCGTTCTCCCACAGGTCGTAAGTCATGTCGGGGTTGTAGAACAACTGGGTCGCCTTGTCCAGGTAGGCCTGTGATAACTGCAACAAGGTCAAGGTACGTATATCACTCCCCGTGGATCCACTCCTCTGTTTCGGTGTCGTTCTCCCACAGGTCGTAAGTCATGTCGGGGTTGTAGAACAACTGGGTCGCCTTGTCCAGGTAGGCCTGTGATAACTGCAACAAGGTCAAGGTACGTATATCACTCCCCGTGGCTCCACTCCTCTGTTTCGGTGTCGTTCTCCCACAGGTCGTAAGTCATATCACGGCTGTAGAACAAAAGCTGGATATTTCTATCGTCATTATCGACTATAAACTTACGTAAAACACCATGCAGAAGGGACTCACACAAGCACCTACCTGTTTAGTTGTTGTTCAATGTCTAGGTACTTACCTTAAGGTAAGGCTCTCCATTTCCTTGAAGCAAATACCAGAAGCGGACACAGCCCATAGGACCGCGAGGGTCATCCTTGCTCAAAGGATGGAAGTTGGTCGACAAGAAATAGCCAGGATCATCCCCTGCAGTCTCGTATGAGTTGTACACGTACCCGTCTGTCCAAATATAAGAGCGCCATTTCTAATCACCCTCATAATATGCACTCAACACGCAATTGAGAACTCACGTATAGTAAACTCTGAATCACTTGCACCTCATCTTCTTTCAAAACGCGTGAATACTTAATGTTCATCCGCAATGAGATACGTAACAAAGACTATCAGAAATGATTGGTCTTATTTGAAATAAAATCTCTTTCGAAATATTGACTATTACTATAAAAAAAACTATAATATATATAAAACTTAAATATAAATTTATCTGTATCGGATGTTATAGAGCAGTGAACTCATTCTCAGAAAAGTATCTAGAGTTGATTGCGCTCAGGGCAACTAAAAATATTGCTACCCTTGAAACCTGTTATTTAAATTTTGTTCATTCAACCCCTCAGACACATATATGAACTTCTTAAATATATACATTAACTAGGCATGGCCGCTTCTGTGGCCTAGTGGTCAGAGATCCTGGCTACAGATCCAAAGGTTCCTGGTTCAATCTCTGGTGCTTTCATATTTTCTCTGAAGCAGTGAGTCTGGAATGGGGTCAACTCAGCTTCATGAGGACACACGAGGAGCTATTTGAATTAAAAACTAGTGTTTCCGGTTCTATAAAACTGAGATCAACGGCCATAGAGTTTGTTGTGCTTATCACATGATACCCTCTGTCGGCACTACAATCGCGAACAGACGGTGGCCACTAGGTTGGTATGGCTCGATTGTGGGCTAACGCCATGGAGTTTTTATCATAGGTCCCTTGAATTCTCGAAATTATATGACATTTGAGGATTTAAAAAAAAATTCATATTTGAGATTTAAAACCATAAAAAATTAAATTTCCAAACTTTGAATATATTGTTTTAATATTTAGTATGATGTTTACTAGTGCTGTAACCAAACATTAACGAAATACTAAACTAACAACTACACCCCAGAACTTAATATACTACCGACAGTGAACCAAATTGTAATTAAAGGGGGGGAAATAACGCTTATGAGTAAGTTAACCTATTATACTTATTGTTTTACTAAGATTCGGATTCGAGATTCGGGGCTCGTAGATAAAACTAATATTATATTCAAGAAAAGGTGAATTCAACTCGTATATAATATAAACATATAACGTGTAAAAAAAAGGAGTGATGAATGAATCTGGAATCGAAGCGAGTAAACTTACCTTTGGCGGTGACATTCCTCCAGTTCCACACGGCAGAACCTCCGTTCTTGAAACCACAAGTGTGACTGTTGAAGTTGCATTTAACGTTAGACGGGAAACCAGGCTTGGGTTTGTTCCCTGGAATGCAACAAACATAGGAACCGTAGTAACAAGTCATCACATTGAAAATAAGAAATGCATTTATCAATTAAGTTGTTTTAATTTATAATTAAAATAATTCAATAAAAATGACACTATATTCAAGACAACATTAATTCTGTAATTAAACACGCCATGGTAGCCCATCTTCATTAACTACTACAATATTTCCCTGAGTAATGTTCATAATAGTGTAATACATTCCCACCAACTTATATTTTATCAATACTTTGACGGGAGTATTTTACTGTCATATATTACAATTGTTAAATACATGTTAAGCTTAATTTTAAATAGTTTTTATTTTAAAGTGAATTTAATATTAAACAAGACCTCTTGTGGGTACAAAATATCCTCCCCTGTTACCTCAATTTAAGGATGAATGCTTAAGAAACATTTCATATATATAGTTCCAGTACCCCCTGCAACTTTCCCAACTTCCCCTCAATTGATTCATGAGTATCCTATTTACTGAACACTTCCATATGGGAGTTTAGCAAACTCTGACAATCTCCCATCAATTTGTGCAATAGTGCTTACTGAACACTTCCATATGGGAGTCTAGCAAACTCTGACAATCTCCCATCAATTTGTGCAATAGTGCTTACTGAACACTTCCATATGGGAGTATAGCAAACTCTGACAATCTCCCATCTATTTGTGCAATAGTGCTTACTGTACACTTATATGTGGGAGTATAGCAAACTCTGACAATCTCCCATCTATTTGTGCAATAGTGCTTACTGAAAACTTCCATATGGGAGTCTAGCAAACTCTGACAATCTCCCATCTATTTGTGCAATAGTGCTTACTGAAAACTTCCATGTGGGAGTATAGCAAACCTGGAAACCTTCAATTTAAGCACCAGTACTTACCGTTACACTTGTACAACTTGTGTATTCTACGAATGTCACTCTGGCTCAACCTGTGCTTCTTCCAAATAGGCCCGATGACGACGCCATTTTCTTTCGCCTGCAGGGTAGGTGACACGCCATCCTAAACACACAACCTCACTGCTTTAGCTAGATGTCCGCTAGTGTGCTTGACATTTGACTCAGCTGGCTAGGGTTTGATTCCTGACCGTGGGAACTAGTTGTTTGCTCATATCCCTTTATGGTTTATCATCCTTTATCCATGATAGTACATACTCCTTTCCTTAGGATTCACTTTCCTCTTTCTGTTTTCTTTGATTATGTTTAATGGTAGCGCCAAAGGCAAAAACTTATTTGATTGTTCATGAAAGATACTAAGTATATTTTCATTAATTTATGCAGCAAATTATGTGTCATAAAGCTGTCACATTTTGACATAGGGTGGCAATTTGGAATTCTGGTTTAAATGCCAGTTGGTCTAAATTTAATTTATAATTGTTCTTGGAGTTTAAAAGGTTATACCCTCGGCGATACAACTATATTACAAGCCTAAGCTTAACCTGTTTTTCAAATTCATTGGCGGTTCACGCCAATCTCTCGCTCAGAGAATATTTGTTATTCAGCAATCTGTGTAGCTAATTACCTTGGTCAAGTCTATGGACCGTTTCAGTATATATAGGTTTGTGCTATGATGATGCTCTTTGTACTTTCTCTGCCTTTTTCACACTAAACTATTTGTTAATATGCATTTATTTATTTGCTTTCCAGTGTCTCCTATTATGTATATTTACCATGTTTAAGCAATCACCGCCTCTGGTGTTAACTAGAGCGACGGTTCACACACATTTCTTATAATAATACTATCATCTCACAAATTATCTATAAAAAAATACCATAAAACATTAGCTTAATCAATAAAGAATATTTTCATTCGAACATAGTTCAAACGGATTAACTATCAAACAAAAGCATTCTTCAGTTAATAGTTTTGAAATAGTTAATAAGAAACAGAAAACCCAACCGTGTAACTTTAAACCTGTACTGGAGTGAAAAGAAGCTACTGGCAACATCGACAATCTGACATTGCAACATTTGTCTTATATTTGAAGGAAGCTCGACCGTGTAACTTTAAACCTGTGCTGGAGTGAAAAGAAGCTACTGGCAACATCGACAATCTGACGTTGCAACATTTGTCTTATATTTGAAGGAAGCTCGACCACATGCAAATAAGATAATAGTAACTCTGTTTGCCTGTACTAAGGCGAGGTGGTAGGGTAAACCAGCCCAGTTCAGTATGTTTGCAGTTTTATAACGAAAACCCTTTTTTGGACAAAATAAATGAGCAATTTTATCAGTAGATGCTTTTAGTTTAATTTTATACACATTATAATCTCAACAGTTCTTGAATATTTGTCGCAAGCATAGTAGCATTTGTACAGAAAATTTTTAAACTAAAATATAAAATCCTTATAAAATTCTGTGATGCCTATAACAAATATTCGAGAGCTGTTTTGATTATAACATGTATCAAATTAAACTAAATGTTACTACTTAAGCAATATAATATTTTATACGGGCAAAAAAAAAATGGTGTTATAGAAACTATAGTCAAAAATACGGCCACTAGCTCATGTTCCCTTCTATATTCCATTCACCGCAGGAATTGACTTCTGAAAGGCCTTTTCCCTAACATAAATCTACTATATAGTAGGATATTGGTAGGAAAAAAGACCTTTCAGAGAGTAATTCCTACCGTGAATGGAATATACTTCCCTGTAAGCATGCAGATCCCTCTGAAATGTTACTCAGTGTAGACGTGGCAGTTACCTTGGAAAAGGCGTACTCGTCGTACATCATGATGGACCTGTAGTCGAACTTCTCACCCAGTGTGTCAACACTGTGGGAGTCGTGGGTGGCGAAGGCTGAGCTGAAACCCTGAAGATGGAAGGTAACACACAAACTTGAGGAAATGAACAAAAAACGATACGAATGACTCGGAGCTCACAATAGGTACAACAGAATCCAATGGTAAGTTGGCCACGTTGTCCATATTCGCAATACACAAGGTCACCGTTGGCATGCATATTTGGTGTTCGAGTTCCATTCGGGTTCACTGACGGTGGTTTTTCCGCATACGATTTAATCCCTGCGGTTTTCACATCCTCTCTCCACGTTAACGTGTGTACACTTTCTTTAAATCAACCTCTTCATCCATTACCTTTAAACAAAGTCGTTAATAGTAATGGTTTCACCTCCTTCAGTGACCGGATGGTCTAATTCATCACTCTTGTAATATACTAGACTGCCGATGGCAGGGATCTCGGGGTTCAAATCTCGGTCGGTTGTACTGAGGTTTTTTTTCTTAATGGTTATCTACTTTATCTTTCTCCAAGCAAATGCTGGTACACTTCCATCTGATTCAACCTTCCTCACACCTAACTCGTAATTAGTCTATATGCGTTTACCTGAACAGGTAGCAAGACACGGTGCTAAAATATAAATGTATCAAATGCACAGTACATACATAATAATAAAAGAATAGTCTACTAATTTCACCCACACTAACACAGTTCCCCTTCGTGTCCGACTTCACCGCACTACGCCCCTGCTTGGAAGGTAGCAAGTCCAGCAAAGCTCTTTTCAAACGGTCTGGCTCTTGTTTTTGCTGATCCAAGATACTTACACTATCTTAATCCAAGGACTGACACAACAATCTTCACAGATCGTTATAGTTTACCAACAGTGTAAGCTAGGAAACTAACACAAATTTCCCGGAGATAAAGTTTTCTGCGTGTGAAGAAGCTAGCAAAGATGAATATTTATTGAAATGTTCTTGGTTGAAATCTTAGCGATTCTTCTACCCCGAGACAAACTTTCTCAGCCATAGCCGACATAATAAAAACTTACTCACATACGTGGCACGTGGACAAAGGTGTCAGTATAGTCTAGTCTGATTTTCTGGTACAAAAATGTCGGGGCCAGCCAAGATTGTTTTTCCTTTCTCCTTCCACTTAAATGTGGGTAAATTTGATACAAATTCTACTAGACTTTCCTCTATCCCATTAGTGTAAATATGTGAACAGTCCTGATGGGTAATAAGACGTAAAGTACGGAAATTCCGTGTAAATTTATTTTAAAATCTTTCAAATAACTATATTATTTCTACTGACTAAACATAATTATTTAATTGTGACAGACCCACATCGCTGCTCACATGCTCTAAGAAGGTATTAATCTTCCAATACAGTGGATTGCCACATACGTGGAGGTCAAGGCTCAAATCTCAGCTGAGACAACTGGAGTTTCATGTAGTGTTTAGTGTTTTCCCAGCCCTCCTCCATGAAAATTCGAGTGGATTAAAAAAAACACATCCTCAACACTACCTCCTAAATTTATTTAATTATAATATTTTTTTTTAGCAGCGCGTCCCACTACCCGTTTGGATTATACGCTTATGTACTAATTACGCTAATGGTTTTAGGGTTGAGTAAGGTTATATTTAGAGGAAGTGTACCCGCATTAACGCGAAGAAAGATAGTGGAAAACCGTTTGGAAAAACACACCCCCTCGGTACACCCGACTTAGATTTGAGCCTTTATCGCCCTGCCTGCGAGAGTGATATCATGCGGCTATCGACGCGGGTAGTAATATTAATAATAATAATGAGTTTATATGTAGTGAATATTTACTAAACTATTGTTAAATTGGCCTGTCACTAACCGAGATGATGTTATCCCAATACACGTAGATGTAACTGTCTCTGTCTGGCCTGTTCATCTCGTGCCAGAAGCCCACAGCATGTCCTAACTCATGGATCACTATTCCAAGATACCAGCAGCGCTGTCCTAACGATAGCTTCTGTTCTCCGTCACCAGAGCGACCCACTGGCGACCAGCAGGCACCACTACAAACAGGAGCAAATAGATGACAACAATCAGTGAGGAAGAAGGATGAGAGAAACTATTGTAAGACCATCTGGCTTTATTTTGAGACAAAATTTTTAAACTAAGTTATCAGTAAACTACACCTTAGTAAGCAATCTTAAGAAAAACAAACAATACTTTGGTAGCCATCATAAAAAAAAACACATTCAAATATTGATTGTAAACTAAATTGCTATTCTTATTTTTCTTTACTATAAATATTAAAAAATCAGTCAGTAGGCTAAGCCATCTTTAAATTATTATATTTTATAAAAGAGAAAATAAATTATTACCTACCATGCGAAAAAATTCCAAACACCCATTTTGGACAAAAATTCTACTTAAAAAAATTTCAAATTTTCCAAAATTAATCCAAAACTACCCTCAAAAATTCACGCAAAATATAAGTACACAATGTTATATATCATATCATGTCCATTTAAAACAAAAGCTTTAGAATAATTTTATTTAAAGTCTTAACTTACCAACATGTAATTAGTAAACTACTCTTAATTTGTGGGATGGAATCAAAATCAAAAACTCCCCGAGTAATGACCATCTAGCTATAAAGTTTTAATGAAGTTCACTAAACCGTTTTGGCTGTAACCCCAGGACACAGAGAAGGAGAGAACAGATCCACAGCCCCTAGGTTAAAATTGTTGCACTCCATTTCGAGGCTTTACTCCCTCAACGTTGGGATCGCTAGGTGCGACCCCCAGTGACTACAGCGCAATCAAGTGAGCATTTTTGAAACAACTCACTTTAAACTCGAATGCACTAAAAGGCAGATACAAAATTCGGGGGACATAAAACGTCATTATTCATAATAATATCGAAGTCAAAAAACTATCCCAACTACAATAATTTATCTACATTATGAAGTAATATTAACAGTATTATCAAATGTAATTAATGTTGCCCGTTAAAAATATGTATGTTTATATTCTAATTGCTCTTTCTTACACCGCTCTTATTGTAGATCAAGAGAGGAGTTTGAAGATGACCAGTAATGGTGATACGTGGTCGTTGAGCAGGGTTGAGGTGAGCTACAGTAGCCCCATGGCTTCTTTGGTGCTGACTGACAGCTTTTAAAAGTTACCAGACCAAATTATGTATCCCTACGCCGAAACCATATGATATGCAAAAATATGTGTTTAGCAGCTGTCACTTCTGACAGTCAAAATTTAGGTATATACCTAAATAGTGGCTGTCAGAAGTCAGTTGTGAACTGTCAGTCAGCACCAAAGAAGCCACGGGGCTACTGTACTATCCATTAATAACAGTTTAGTACTCGTATAAAATTGCATGTAATTTTCAAACGGGATACATTGAGTTCATGCAATATAATACGATCAATCAGACGGTCAGTATTAATTATTACTTTATTAATACTGACAGTCTGATCGTGTGGGAGCCCTATGAATGGAACTGTATACCGAACCTTATGAGAACTCTGTACCGCGCATGTGTAACGCGTGGCAACATCCACTGAAAAGAGACAGAGAGATCTAGGCAGTATGTCACTAATCTAAGTTTTGGTTACATTGCTCGAGTGTTTGTTTGATTTATGAATGACTGAGCCACCAAGCACAATAAAACAATTTCCCTCGATGCTGGAAGTTTCTTTAGATGTATATTTCCGAAAGAGTTGCTGCCAATGTTCTCAAAATAAAATAAGGGATTTTTCCATGGGTTGCGCTAAGTGGTGTCTTAGCTGTAAATATATTATAATATATTGGATGCCTCTAGAGTCTAGAAGATATTGTTTTACAAACGTGTTTTCTTACCCAAAATTTGTTATTAATTTTTGACCGGGGGAGAGGGGGTGGGGTATAAATAATGTAACTATCATGGTTTTATTTATACCATTAATACCATTTAAAGAACCGAGATCGAATAATATTTTTTTTTTAATTGTACCTATAGCCGAAGGAAAAGTGTAAGCTTTCAATGGCCTACTTTCCTCACTTATAAGATAAAAACGAAATTGCTGTATTAATAGCTAAATGCTATTATAATTATTTTAAGGAACCATTTCTATGTTCTCCCCTCAACATCAATGTCCCCATCAGTCAACTTTTGTGAAAATAAAATGATAGTGAGGCAATTATGCTCCAAAGTCCAAATCAAAAAAACAGAATGATAAAAATAAGTTTCAGTCGGTTAAGTCATTTTGTTAAAATGGTATTTTGTGAGTCCCAGATCGATTTGTCTGGAGACGGGTAGCAGTCTTATTTTATAAAAACACTTTTAAAAAGGACACGCCTCGTCACTGCCACTGTGACACATGTTCTTTAAGATAAGGGATGTATGAATGGAAAGAGAAGGAATGGGGCCCTGTGTGTTGTCAAAGACCACCAGCCCCCACCTCCTTAGCTCATTCATAAATATTGAGATGCACGTGAAAACTACTATTTAGGAACACTTACTTATTATTTGGTTCAGGTTAAAACAGTCTTTGGGAGAATTACTTCACTCATGGATTGTGCTAGAGGCACTGAAAATCGTACCTTGATTTATAAACAGGGCCAACTTCATTTCAGAGGGCACCACATATTAATTTTGCTGTTCTTCTTCAAAATCCGAAAAAGTTCCTACACCTCTGCATATGACCGTTACTTTATTTATCTGGGTGCAAACAGTTGTTGACCAAATTGTGAAATACAAACTTCCTCGAGCACGTTACCTGTCCAAGTTGAAGAACACGTCCACGACATCATTTTCTCCCGTCCACTCTTTGAAACGCACGCACGACACCTCGTGGTAGTGGTCGATGGCCTTCATGAGGATCCTACACTGTGGGGATTGTGGACACCCTAAACAACAAACAATGTCATTATGTTCTTCATGAGGATCTCGCACTTTGGGGATTGCGGACATCCTAAACAACAAACAATGTCATTATGTTCTTCATGAGGATCTCGCACTTTGGGGATTGTGGACACCCTAAACAACAAACAATGGCATTATGTTCTTCATGAGGATCTCACACTTTGGGGATTGCGGACATCCTAAACAACAAACAATGGCATTATGTTCTTCATGAGGATCTCGCACTTTGGGGATTGTGGACATCCTAAACAACAAACAATGTCATAATGTTCTTCATGAGGATCTCACACTTTGGGGATTGTGGACACCCTAAACAACAAACAATGTCACTATGTTCTTCATGAGGATCTCGCACTTTGGGGATTGTGGACATCCTAAACAACAAACAATGGCATTATGTTCTTCATGTGGATCTCGCACTTTGGGGACTGTGGACACCCTAAACAACAAACAATGTCACTATATTCTTCATGAGGATCTCGCACTTTGGGGATTGTGGACATCCTAAACAACAAACAATGTCACTATGTTCTTCACGAGGATCTCGCCCTTCGGGGATTGTGGACATCCTAAACAGCAAACAATGTCACTATGTTCTTCATGAGGATCTCGCACTTAGGGGATTGTGGACATCTTAAACAACAAACAATGGCATTATGTTCTTCATGAAGATCTCGCACTTTGGGGATTGCGGACATCCTAAACAACAAACAATGGCATTATGTTCTTCATGAAGATCTCGCACTTTGGGGATTGCGGACATCCTAAACAACAAACAATGGCATAATGATCTTCATGAGGATCTCGCACTTTGGGGATTGTGGACATCCTAAACAACAAACAATGGCATTATGTTCTTCATGAGGATCTCGCACTTTGGGGATTGTGGACATCCTAAACAACAAACAATGTCACTATGTTCTTCATGAGTATCTCGCACTTTGGGGATTGTAGACATCCTAAACAACAAACAATGTCACTATGTTCTTCATGAGGATCTCGCACTTTGGGGAATGCGGACATCCTAAACAACAAACAATGTCACTATGTTCTTCATGAGGATCTCGCACTTTGGGGATTGCGAACATCCTAAACAACGTCATTATGTTCTTCGTGAGTATCTCGTATCCCATTAATGTGTATAAGTTTATATCCCGGGTGGATAGTAAACGCGAACCATTCCTTTAAAACAATTTTTCAATTATTATTTTCCCCTTACATCTTTTGTTTTGATAGTGTATTGTTTATTTTATAGCAACTAATTAATGTTTTATAAAATGTTACTTATAAAAATGAAATTTTTTACCTGGTTTTGGTCAAATTTAATAAATACATATTCATTTTATAGAACACCATTGTTAAATTCACTATTTTTTACTTACTAGTGTACTAATATATCTAAACGTTCTCCATATTAACATGATATAGCTTTTTCCTACAATCTTCCCTTCATCCTTCCCGCCAAATCTTATGAGAAGCTCCCCCATCCTCCAACATAAGATAAGTTTTGATTAATCTTGCCGGTCTCCCCTAATCCTGCATTCAAATGAGTCCTTCCTCAATTTGTTTATTAATCCCAGTTATTTATTCATATTAAGTGTTTTCATGAATTTAAACAGAATATTATTCAGAGATGTATACACAATATTTTTGACCTACTTTATTTTAGCTCAATCATAAAAACGTTTAAATAACTTCCCTTATCCTGGCTTAAAAGCAATAGTCGAGCGGGAATAATATAATAGCTACAAATTATTATTGTGATAAAATGTAATTTGATATTAGGATTATCATAGATTAAATATGATATAAATAAAAATGAAAATAATGTTAATATTTAAAAATGTTAAATGTCAATCGTTAGAATATACTGCATTGATTACTGACCAAATAAATGGACGGTTATACCACAATAATATAAATAACGTTACTATTATTGTAGTTATACTTAGCGATAAAAGTGATCCACTATAAGTACTACCGTTTGGCCTGTAATTGCTAGCATTGAGTACGCAATTGTGATTTTAATAGTAGCCTATTATTATATCCACACAAGGTTTAGTTTACGGCATTTTCCCATCTGCATAAACTGATTAAAAATAGCGTTGTTTTTCATAATATTAGTTATGTATTTATGTTTTTTTGGTCTGCCAACTCAGTAACAAATGTGTATATTAATAAAATCTCTTTTGAGTATGATTAATATATTTTAGTATATTGAACTTTCAGCCATACTTTTAGAAAGGAATAAGTCGCCCGCTCACATAGGTTATCACATGTTCTGGAACGTGTGTGTCACTCTCGAGTCAGCCTGGATTGTAGGGGATGGCAAGATCGATGCTCGAATCCTGGTTGGGTGTACTGATGGTGTTTATTCATAAATTCTTTCCCAATCTGCCTCCACTCAAATTCGAGTTAATTTATTCTAAAATTATATCTTACTTATTCCTATTCTAATATCGTAGTTAATATATTGTACGTGTATATGCTGTATGGGTTTTAAGAGGGTGTAAAAACAAAAATAAAATAAAAAGGTCTTCATTACTTCAACTCAACAAACAACCTTAATTATTATACTTATAAAATGGCGCAAGTGCTCTCATGTAATCAATTTTTATTTATTAATAGTCTGATGTGTGTTTCTAAGGATCTCGATAAACATTCAATATAAAACAGACACTTTTCTTACCAATGTCTGGATCTGGTTTGTAAATGATGGCTGCGTTCGGCCACAGGAGATTGGGATCAGTCACTGCGTTCTTATTCTGCACAAAATACAATCTGATTAGATATTTTGTATGAACTAGAGATATCGCAGGGTGAGAATGTCTGTGATGCAGTTGTAATCTGTCAGGCCCTTGGAAAAATTCGTATTAATGGTTCAACAAGTGCTGGATGGAGAATAACTCCTAAACACATAACCTCGGTGGGACAACGCCAGACAAGGTCCAAAATAAATCAAATACTGTATAACTGATATATATACGTTTAGTTTAATTTTCTACATCTAGTAGTCTCAAGTTTTTAATAGTTTTCACGGGCATCGAAGAGTTTGACCCTAACTTTTCTTTTTCATTTAAAAGGGTATATTAAAATACAGCTATGACCATGATAAATATTCAGGAACTGTTGAGATTTCTTACTTAGTCTATGCATATGTGGATTCAGGAACTCTAAAGTTTACTGCAGCACTTACAAAAGTACTTCTCCTGTCCCTATCTTGAGATAGTTCTATCCAGTCCACCTCATTACACCCGTCCCCTATCTTGAGCTAGTTCTAGCCAGTCCACCTCATTACACCCTATCTCTTTCAGATTCACTCTATGTCATCCTCCCATTTGCGTCTAGGTCTTTCCAATAGTTTCTTCCCACTGGGTTTGCCAGTCAGTACCCTGAACTCTGTTATAGTTTCTTCCCATCCCGCTCCATGTACTTCCCACCATAGCCTGCCAGATTTGATACCCACAAAATATAGTGATGAGTATAGGGTATACAACTCATCTTTATGTAAACTCTCTCACTTCCTGATAGCCTTATACCTTTTTGGAACACATATCTTCCTAGACACCTGGTTTTCGAACACCCTAATTTTCTTTTCGTCATGTAAGTTAAGATACCACGTTTCACAACCATATAGAACAAGCTGTAACATTATTGTTTTGTATATTCTAGGTTTTACATTCCTTGAAAGCAGGAGGTATGTAACAACTTACTGACCGTGTAATAGTATACATCTCCCGAATATTCTCGTCCTAATTTCCAATCTTATATCGTTATTGTTGCTTTAAATTTATCTTACAAATTTGAACTAGATGTTGAAAATTAATCTAGATGCAATATTTTGTCCAATAAATTTGTTTACTATACAAACTACAAAAATACTGACCTTAACTGGCGTACCGGGTGACCTGGTGGTCTAGGGGTAAGGTGTCGGACTTCTGTGCTGGGGTTCGGGGTTCAATCCTCGGTCCCGGCACAGATTTATCTGATTACCAAACCCTTCCTTCACCTCTGACAAGACATCTTGTGAATGTGGGAAATCCTAGGCCTCCACCATGGTTCGGATTCCACTTTAAACTGTAGGTCCTCCATTTCATCTCACATTCACCCTACCTTTACACATTAGCGTAAGTGCGTATAACCCGAACGGGTAGTAAGACGCGGTGCTAATAATAATAATAATAATAATAATAATAATAATAACTGGCGAACCCATCCACTTCACCTTAAATACCTCAATTTATAGTGAGACAATAGTTTAGTCAACCACCCCTCTCTCCTTCCACACACCCCTACTCCCCCGTGACCAAACTAGGTTCCAGAAAATATTAGTTCCTTGTTGCAGAACAATGGTTAAAGATTCAGACACTTTAATATAATACTTGTCCTGGATATCCACGTGTGTATACTAAGGAAGGTAGAATTTAGAGTGAACGTACCCAAATTTGCGTTCAAGGAGAATGAAAAATTATCCTCATTACGCCTGGCCGAGATACGAAATTTAGCCTTTCCGTCACCAGTGGACTAGTCGCAATAGTGACATCCTAGACCGTGTGACCACTGTTGAGGTTAATACTCGTCTAACGCACTGATGTACATTTATGGTCCTAAATAAAGTTATTAATTCTGGTTCGCAGATAATCCACGCAAACATATACCCCAATTTTCTTACGAAATCACATAGGGATCTCTGACATTTATAAAAGTTATTAGATCTACTTTTCATGCATGCATACGTCAAGCTTTGTGATCTGCAGCTATCGATTTTCATAGATATTATCAATACTTATACGCTAATACTGTTAGCTAGTAAAATTTTATCAAAGTTGACTGCAAAAAACAAGCTTCGTATATCTAAAAATTGATCCAAATGTCCATCCGTAAGAAAATCAAGGTATGCATTAACTATGCTTAGTTAAAATTAAATTTCTATAAACATCTTGCTAGATCAGAACATGACTTAGAAACTAGCTTGACTTCGAAATTAATTCAACTTAGCAGCTAGCTTGACTTAGAACAAAACATTAACGCACAGCACTCGTGACACAGTGTTAATAATAATAATACTTAGCACCGCGTCTTACTACCCGTTCGGGTTATACGCTTTAAGTACTAATTACGCTGATGGAATAGGAATTGGGAAGGTTGAATTAGAGGAAGTGAACCCGCATTTGCGTGGAGGTAGAGTGGAAGACCATTTAGGAAAAACCACCCTCAGTTCACCCGACCGAGATTCGAACCTCGATCTCCCCGTCCTCGGCGGTCGAGCTCAACACGACAAGCACGTTAGCCAAGTACGCCACCGAGGCGGGTGACACAGTGTTGTTTTGTTTTTGTTTTTAAATACAAGAATGGTGAAGGTAATCAACCACCAGCACTTCTCTGGAGAGTGAGTTTTGGAAAGGATATTTTACTATAGTATGTTCATGGCACTGAAAAACTCCTTTGCTGGGAATAAAATCAAGTGTTTCTAATTCCACATATGGTCTGTATAACCACTCAACCATTTGAATAACCCGTATAAGTGTAATAGTGGACTTAGTCTCACCTGGAGCCTGTGATGGGAAGGCTGGGGCTCGAAGCCCAGTTGGGTTTATTAAGAGTAGACTTTTATACCAATTGTTTCCCAGTCTCCATCGACGTAAATTCGAATACATTTACTGTACAATCTACCTTACCACAAATCAATGTGTATAAATATGTGGATATTTCTGTTGCGTCGTAAAACGCTATTCAATGAGTCAGTTTTAGTGTTAAAAATAGTAAAAAAACATCCGGTAGTTTTTTAACCTTCAACCATTTGCAACATATTTTGAGCCAGTGGGGATTAAAGTGAATAAAATTAACTATTTTGGTTATCATATTCTGAAAATGGAAAAATGACACTGGGACACGGTAATCGAACCCGGAACCTCTGGATTAGTACGGCAATGCTCTTACCACTGAGCTATCCAGGATTCGTCCCGTGCTCAGGGTCATTCTTCACTCATATCTTAAGGCAGGGTCTATGATGGATGTACGGAAATCGTCGGCTACAATTGTGTGATTTTTTTAATTAAGATCACGAGCTATCAGAATATGATATCTAGTTGGAGTAATACTCACTAAAAAAAGCATAAATAATAGCTTTGGCTATTTGATTAATTATTTTGGTTATGTATGGCTCCATAAGAATATCATAAAGTCTCTAATTGCATTTATAAACGTTGACATTCCTTTATTTGAGATGTAAATACTATAATACCTGCTCGAAATTAATGTAAAATATTTTGAAGTAGGTTATATAAAAATGTCAAAGGATAACTGAGAGGACACGTTTATAAAAAATGATGAAATGATTATATAAAAATAGCTACCTTAAATATTAGCAAGGATTTTAACGATTGGGTCTCAAATGGGCCAACATTTTTAATATCAATCGTATTTGTCAATTTGAAGCACACTTTATTTACTAAAGAGGGCGTTATAACATATGCATTAAAATAACATTTGTATTAATTTAAAAAATACTTTTAAATAGTACATAAGGTTTCACACACCTACATATTAGAGGCCGTTGGTATAGGGTGTTAGACTCACACTGCACTTGTTCACCGTTAGTAAGGATATCGGGGTCCAAATTACACCCGCGTGCTCTAAGGAAAGTTTTACACCTGTGGTTTATCACTTCCTCTTCCCACACACGTGACTGCAATTCCTCCTAACTACCCTTCTCATGCCTTTCCCTTAAATTAATACGTTTAATGACAAGCACATTGTATTTAATAACCTATTTTTTAAATAAGCTAAGCAGTTTGTATCCACCAAACTTAATATTTTAGCTCGATAAGTTTGAAAAGTACTCACGCCAGCTTTCATGACGATATCTCCTTGGTACAATCCTGGATTATAGAGGCCTTTGTCGGTCCCGGGGCCAATGGGTTTGTAATTTCCTTTGTCTAAATTACGACCGTTGAGGGGTAGAATGAAGAATGTTAAACACAACGTGGCAAGCATGTAGCGAGCATCCAAGTATGACGTCATATTTAAGTACATGTACAAAAGCACTTAAAAAAAATGTTTGGTACGCACTTTAACACGGTTAAAGCTATTTTTTTAATCCAAGCTGACAGAACTAAAAATACTTGGAGTTATTAAATGTAATACTAAATCACCGTTGTGAGAAAAATAAGCTCCTGAAATGAAATATTTTGGTTCAACTTATTTTTTGTAGTCGGTGTCACTATGTTATCATTTCGATCTGATTCCTCGTACTGATGGCGGGAAACGTGATGTGCCAGGGTATTTATAGATTGGTGAACGCGTTCACCTCACGTATTTTGTGAGATTAAAAAAAAGTGTGATTCCCAAGCACGGTCTTCTGAGCAGTGCATCGCACCTTCCATCGCCCGTGTGCACGCGAGCAATAAGGTCACTTACCATGGAGCATGCATCACCATCATCCCGTACTTAGCTATTTGATAGAAATGTAACCTTTGTGATAGCTTAAGGATATATGGCTTGAGAGGGTGCTAGCCCAACCTCAAGCAATCGGGGTCATCCATTGGAGGGAATAGTGGAGGAACAAAGGGGCAGTTTATCCCAGGCCTCCACTTATTGGAGGGCCCCCAACCTTTCCTTCTTACAGTAATATTCTTGTCGCAATCATAACATATGTGCAAAAAAATCATTGTTTTTTCCTGTGGTTTATTTACTTGCCAGCTATTTTAAAAATAAATTAGTGGTGTGAAGATAATAGTGGGATGAAACTCTTATATTTTTTGTCTTGTTAATATGAAGTCAATAAAAATTGATTAGACACAAAGATTCACTTAATTAATTTGTGTGATAGAAGTTTCCCAAATGTTATTGCCTCTGGCTCTCTGCCAGCAATCACAATGCATAATTGCCATAAAAACATTATATTATCCTTAAGTTAAATGAGGACAGTAGAATTAAGAGAAAATGCACCCGCATTTGTATGAAGAGAAAGAGACAACCCATTTAGGTGAAACACTCCCAGTAGTCAGTAAAACCAACTGGGATTCAAACCCCGAATTCCCCATCCCGAGCAAACTCGACAGAAGCAGCCTTACACTTAGTCCACACGTCCACCAATGTGGGTCAAACAATCTGTTATATCATAAATATAATATGTCTGATTTGGATATGGTCTCAACCATGTAAAGACATGTACAGTAGCCCCATGGCTTCTTTGGTGCTGACTGACAGCTCACAGCTGACAACTGACGGCTTTGAAAAGTTACCAGACCAAATTATGTATCCCTACGCGGAACCAGATGATCTACAAAACCATGTGTTTAGCAGCTGTCACTTCTGACAGTCAAAATTTAGGTATATACCTGAATGTTGACTGTCAGAAGTCAGCTGTGAGCTGTCAGTCAGCACCAAAGAAGCCACGGGGCTACTGTAGCTACAGACCAGGATATTGCAACATTTTTCAAACCATTGACTGTAGCTCATTGACACACACAGGCCTACTAAGCTCTCGGTTACTTTCAAATGTTCTAGAACTGTAATATTTGTAAAAGAACTAAATTCTAATTTTACTCACAATCAACGTGGATGAAAATGAAACATTAATATTATTATAGTTTCACATATGTTTTTACATTTCGAATTTAAAAAAAAAATGTTTTACCGAAGACAGAAATAGCGTTTTTCACTAATGAAAATAGGTAGAAAATATATCAATATTAGTTAAATAAAAACTTGTTTTAATCATATACTGTACCAAGTTTCTAAAGAATATTGTGGTAAAATAAGCAATTCCAGTTTTGGTAGAGTTTATGAAAAAAAATCAGCCAAAAATTACAGCTCAAAAATATAGGTCTATATTGGAAATGAAACTAACTATATGTTAAACTTCATGCTTACATTTATATGCAGGTAACGATTATTATTACTGGCGTATGTTAAAAAACAAACTAGTTATTTAAATAATAATAGGGTTGCAAAAAACTTAAAAATTAAAAAACGTAAGATATTCATTTGTGAGATAACCGTATATCTATGATTGTTATTTAAATTCGAATAGCATTTAAACTATAAAGCGATCCGTATTACAAGTATTGGCAGTTAAGATGACATTAACTAGACTCAGGCGCTTAGCCAAAGAAGGAAGGGGGGATTTTGGGGCTCTGTATCCCCCGTCCCAAAATGTGTTTATATAATGACCTACTACCTATCATACGAAATTAAAATGCACCTCTTCAAGGCGTTTAATGAAAGCATGCTAAATTATTTGTATTTATTTGAGGTATTTACCATGCACTTTCTGAATCGACTGATAATATCAGCACACGACTTGTAAACTAACTTATATCTAGAACAGACACAACATCCAGCCCTCAGCCGTTAATTCCTTACTATGAAATGGGAAATCCACGTTTCCCCGCTGATCTATTTTTCGGCCATGCCAGTAATTGATCCCGGGACCCATAGTTCAGTAGAAAGAGACGTTAATGACTGACCTGACGTTGTACAAGTATGCTATTATTAAGTCATGATATTAATGAGTCATAATATTTAATATAATATTAGTATGTAAAACGTAAAGTGATTTTTTTTTCGGCAATGATATCCGGAGATCTACACGACAAATTTTCATTAACTCACTTCGGTGGCCACGTGGTCTAGGGCATTACTTTCTCAGAAGACTAGTCTGCCGATGAAGGGGAAATCGAGGCTCTTATCTCGGTCGGGTGTATAGGGGGTGGTTTTTCAAAAACGGGTTTCCACTCTCCCTCCACGAAAATACGGGTACACTTTCTCTAAATAAAACCTTCATAATCCCTAAAAATCACTATTGTAATTAGTACAATTATTAGACAATCTATAACCTGAACGTGTTTCATGCGTGAAACATGCTTCGTGCGGCCAAAAGTGATAACATTTCTATTTTATCAGTGTTATTTTATAGGCATTGATATAATCTATAACAAGTGACATCTTCATATCACATGACTTGATGTATGAACGCGTGAAAGTATATCTAGTGACTTTTATAGCTATCATATAAGGTACTGCCTACGAACACTGAAATGTGGTTACTGTGTCGCCGGCTGCAGGTGGTTATTTTCTTTATAGCCTATGACGTCACAAATCCTAAGGAAAAGGTTTTTTTTATTTAATAGCTGCACAGTGATAACATATAAGTTAAACATTACATCATGAGATTTCAATTTTCATTTATTTTTGCACTTAAAGCAAGGTTAAAACAAATTTCACATGTATAACACTCACCTCCCCCTACTTGCCAAGTAATGTCTATGTACATCCCTAGGAATGAATCACCACACGCATAAATTGAATTCTAGATACTTAACGGCAATTTTTTTACTTACTTTGTGGCATTAGAAACTCAAGGGTTAATTGCCGCNATTACACACTATCCCTATCTTGAACTAGTTCTATCCAGTCCACCTAATTACACACTTTCACTATCTTGAGCTAGTTCTATGCTGTCCACCTAATTACACACTATCCCTATCTTGAGCTAGTTCTATGCAGTCCCCCTCATTACACACTATCCCTATCTTGAGCTAGTTCTATGCAGTCCCCCTCATTACACACTATCACTATCTAGAGATAGTTCTATCCAGTCCAACTAATTACACACTATCACTATCTTGAGCTAGTTCTATCCAGTCCCCCTCATTACACACTATCACTATCTTGAGCTAGTTCTATGCAGTCCCCCTCATTACAACCTATCCTTATCTTGTGCTAGTTCTATCCAGTCCACCTCATTACACCCTATCTCTATCTTGAGCTAGTTCTATCCAGTCCACCTAATTACACACTATCCCTATCTTGAACTAGTTCTATCCAGTCCACCTAATTACACACTTTCACTATCTTGAGCTAGTTCTATGCAGTCCCCCTCATTACAACCTATCCCTATCTTGAGCTAGTTCTATCCAGTCTACCTCATTACACCATATCTCTTTCAGGTCTATTCTAATTCTATTCTCCCTTCTGCGTCTTGGTCTTCTCAATGGGCTCTTTCTTCCCATTTGGTTTGGTTGTCAATACCCTGAACATGGTTCTAGAATCACTCATTCACGCTGCATGTCCTGCCAAACATTATCTACGATACTTGATTATCTCAACATTGTCTTGTTATGAGTACATAGTATTTAACTCATCATTATGTAACCTCATCCACTCTTCAGAAGCTTCAACCCTTTTTGGACCAAATATTATTAAACCCATTTTGGAAACATATAGCTCTGAATGAACGAGTCAATAAAGAACATAAATATATCTTTCCCTCGGTTTTGATCAACAGTCTTCGGAATTTGTGGCGAAACATGGACATGTAGATTAAAGTAGGCCTCAGTGTACGTTAATATTTTTCTGTCTTTCGTAAAAATGGCCAAGAACTAACATGTTGAGGGCCACATACATATGTCAAACCGCCATTTTAACATCCTCGTCCTAAGAACTTGGGTTGTATATCTCGCACCTCAATGTAATTTTCCTCTCATGGAAAGGTTATTGATGTCCAGGCACGAATGTGTCATACATACAAGAAAGCGCCACTTTTAATTTCGCTCTGAATATACATAGAGGCGCTGAACTAAAAAAACCAGGTTAAACAAAACGTGCACTAGACAAAGTTAAAACTACTCACAAACTGCACAAACTTGCAAAACTAACATATCTTGCCAGTAAGTGCTATATTCATGGCGAGGTAAAATAAAATAAGGGAGTTCTCATTTGTATATCTTGTTAGATAATGATGTGAGAAAAATGTCGGGAAAAAATTAGAGGTTATATAATCATGTATTGTCTTAGAATAAATGTAATGTAGGATGTCAATTATAAATGCCAGTGGGCCCGTGGTCTAAATGTTAAGTTTATTTAGTCAGAATACTTTTATTGAGGAATTTTCCATCAAGATATCATATTCTGAAAATTTAGAAATGACACCTGGACACGGGAATCGAAACATGGACCTTTGGCTTAGTACGACAATGCTCTAACCACTGAGTTATCCAGGTAGGGTCATTCTTCATTCCTATTTTAAGGCAGAGTCTATGATGGACGTGCGGAAATCATCGGTTACTAATGTATGAATTATTTTATTAAGATCACAAGCTATCAGATAACGCAGCCACCTTCGACTCAGAGTTGGCTTATGCCTGCCACTTGTACAATTATTATAATTGTAAGGGATCGCATATTTAATAATTATATAGCCAAAGCTATTGTTTATGCTTTTTATTGAGGAATTCTCCATCAAGATATCATATTCTGGAAATTGACACCTGGACACGGGAATCGAACCCGAGACCTTTGGCTTAGTACACCAATGCTCTAACCACTGAGCTATTCAGGAATAAAAGAAATCACACATTAGTAGATGATGACTTCCACACGTCCATCATAGACTCTGCCTTAAAATATGAGTGAAGAATGACCCTGTGCACGGGACGATTCCTGGATAGCTCAGTGGTTAGACAAAGCTATTGTTTATGCTTTTTATTGAGGAATTCTCCATCAAGATATCATATTCTGGAAATTGACACCTGGACACGGGAATTGAAACAGGGACCTTTGGCTCAGTACACCAATGCTCTAACCACTGAGCTATTCAGGAATAAAAGAAATCACACATTAGTAGACGATGACTTCCACACGTCCATCATAGACTCTGCCTTAACATATGAGTGAAGAATGACCCTGGGTACGGGATGATTCCTGGATAGCTCAGTGGTTAAAGCATTGGCGTACTAAGCCAATCGTACCTGGTTTGATTCCCGTCTCCAGGTGTCATTTTTCAATTTTTAGAATTAATTATTTAGTCAGGTTTGTCAGTAATAGGAAGTTAGGGGTTTTTAATCATGACAGGATGTTTCGAGAAAGGTTCTAATTGCTAACTAAATTGGATCCCACTCTTCCTCCATGGAAATTTGAGTAAATTTTCAAGAAGCCTTCCCTTCTCATCATTATCCCATTAGCATAATTTACATGTATATGCGTATAACTTGAAAGGCTAGTGAAATACGATGAAAAGAATGTATATTTACATTTCTACGTGTTCTTAATGAAAAATGATTGTAAGATGGACATTCATGTTAGAGCTCAAATTTTTCGACGTTTACCATATGATATAGTCAAGAAAGCCTTCACTCAAAGATTGTGACCATTTATAAAGATATTACTATTAATATAGTGACGTGGTAATCAAAAATAAATCGCAAACGTTAATTTAGTGATTAAGGCCAAAAATAATAGCATACCTACTTCACCGTTGCCTGAGTGGTGAAGTCTATCCATTTTCTCCACTTGTTTTACAAGGTGAAGTAGTCACTCTGGTTCTGAAGGTTATGCCATACACCTTTGGTCTGAGTCTCACCCCTATAAACCAATAAGTGTAGCTGACCCTATCCGACACTTAAGTCTCAAATTTATCCACCAAAAACTTAATGGATATGTCCTCGATGTGAAACTTGAATGTGATCAGCGCCTGATCGTAACTGAGCTTACCATGGGAGGTTATGGTGACGCCTTGGCTTGTCTCGTGAAATTCGGGTTGCCCCATTAGGTTGGAGGCCTACATAAAGTTTGGATGCTGGGATCAACAAAGGGAACAGTCCTGGTGCCAGTCGGTGAATGTAAGAGCTGGAGTGTCTTAGAGGTGATACGCCACGTCATAAACCAACCAACTGTAGCTATTCTGTGGAACGACCCGATATCGGTAACCACCAACTGAACCATCTCATCAGGATATATTTACATTTCTACGTGTTCTTAATGAAAAATGATTGTAAGATGGCATTCATGTTAGAGCTCAAATTTTTCGACGTTTATCATATGATATAGTCGAGAAAGCCTTCACTCAAAGATTGTGACCATTTATAAAAATAGTATTATTAATATAGTGACGTGGTAATCCAAAATAAATCGCAAACGTTAATTTTAGTGATTAAGGCCAAAAATAATAGCATACCTACTTCACCGTTGCCTGAGTGATGAAGTCTATCCATTTTCTCCACTTGTTTTACAAGGTGAGGTAGTCACTCTGGTTGAAGGTTATGTCATACACCTGTGGTCTGAGTCTCACCCCTATAAACCAATAGGTGTAGCTGACCCTATCCGACACTTACGTCTCAAATTTATCCACCAAAAACTTAATGGATATGTCCTCGATGCGAAACTTGTATGTGATCAGCGCCTGATCGTAACTGAGCTTGCCATGGGAGGTTATGGTGACGCCTTGGCTTGTCTCGTGAAATTCGGGTTGCCCCATTAGGTTGGAGACCTACATGAAGTTTGAATACTGGGATCAACAAAGGGAACAGTCCTGGCGCCAGTCGGTGAATGTAAGAGCTGGAGTGTCTTAGAGGTGATATGCCACGTCATAAACCAACCAACTGTAGCTATTCCATGGAACGACCCGATATCGTGTACTACCAACTGAACCATCTCATCAGGTGTGGAAATGGACATAAGTTCCTTACTCCCATAAGCCTAGCTCTGCTCATAAAATGAATGTTAAACAAAGTGAAATTGTTTATTGCCTCTTACCTCGACATTAACTGGAAGAAGACAAAGCGCTTAGTCTCCACCAATACCATACTCTGACATTTATTTCGGGGATGAGGGGGTTCTACATGGTAGGAGCCTGAAGGTGAGCAATACTAATTGCAAAGCTTCAATTTGAGTGAAGAATCTAACCTGCCCTTTTTGAACACACTGAAAAGTGGTTATATATCATCAACACGACTTACATACTAACTTAAATCTATAACATATACAACGCCCAGACCCTAGAGCGTAAATACATCAAATGATAAATACTACTCCCCTACTATGAATCAAACCCTGTACACTAAACACAGTAAGTAGAAACGCTAACATTTGAGATACTAATAATGCTGATACCAGTGAGACGTAAAAGGCAACTCTCCCTGCTTTCAGTTACTGCAGCATTGAGTATAATTCTGATGTATAAATTGATTAATATTTTATTTACTGTATGATAATACTATACGTCTCACCTTTACGACATAAAGTGTTCACGCCTGGCCATCTTTGCAAACCGTGACACTACTGCGTCAGGGACAGCAGGAATAGTGCGGTTTATTGCAAATAAAGCTAGTCCAGTTAATCTGCTTTCTCCAGTTGAATTCCGAAATAAGCCTTCGGACCGGACCTAATAAATAGAATGTAAACATAGACNTACTGCGGTTTATTGCAAATAAAGCTAGTCCAGTTAATCTGCTTTCTCCAGTTGAATTCCGAAATAAGCCTTCAGACCGAACCTAATAAATATAATGTAAACATAGGCCGTATCTAATAAATAGAATGTAAACATAGACCTTACCTAATAAATAGAATGTAAACATAGACCGGCTGGTCATCTTAAGGATTTAATAAACTTAGAACGATTTTATCAAACCAAATTCACAACACCATGTCAAATTAAGTATAACTTCAAAATGTTTTCAACATCTAACCGTTAAGTTCAATATTGTCTTCTTATACCTATACATTTTTTTTTCATACATAATCTTTTGTCTTTTTTTTTAAACTTGGGAACCGTTTGAAAAACAATGGCATAGGACTTTTGCTATATTATTTTACGTCTTTATAAAACACATACAAAATTAAAAGCCCTAAATTATCTCAATAAAGTAAATACCAGATGTACATAGGGTACTTAAAGTTGTAACGTGTCTTCTAATCAGACTGCCCCACGTTGGGCACCATCTTGCTACGCGCAGGTGCTGTCTGTTGTTACACGTGTGTGTCCGGAACACTCATGCAAATTGCCGAAGAATCTCGGGAAGTCCCACTGGAGCGCGTCCCAGTCGATGGAGGTGGGTGGTGAGCGCGTAAGTGCAGGCACCTTGGGTTGTGCGTGAGGTTGGACGTCGCGGGCGTACTCCGGTCGAGGACACAGGGAATGAATTATGGGAGGGGGAAAAAGGGCGTTTTCGGGGGACGTGTAGTTCACGGTGGAAGGAGCTGAGCTAAGGATAAGTCAGGAAGGTGATTGCATGGCTAGCTTCTTGTTCCTGCCTCTGATGGCGGGTGCGTTTTGGCATTTCGAGGGGAGAAAGAAAGGAAGGGGGAGAGAGAGTAAGGGAATAGGAGATCAAAGAGCAGCCGTAGCGCTAACTTGTAGGTAGGTAGGGATGTTTTTACAAGGAGCAGATAGAGCGCTAACTTGCCGGAGGAAGAAAGGACCTCCATCCATATCGTGTCATTCAAGTCACAATATCTATTAGATCGAGGGGGCATGCCAAGAGAAAACAAGCTACGGCTGAGAAGAGGGAAACCAAACTCTTATTCTCTACCGGACACTTCACT
>CABFOW010005169.1:10330-36768 GCA_902141385.1 Timema californicum
TAGTAGTAATAATAATAATAATAATTATAATAATAATAACAATCACATTGACAATTCGAAAAAATTTACATTATAATTGCGAGAACAAACCGTTTTAGGGTGCCATTTTTTCAAGATGGCAGATTTAAAATGACCTTTTGAGAATGGCACTAAATTCTAATTACTCCCCATAAGATTATACTAATATGTAAATTTTATGCTATTATCAAAAATTGAACGATTGGTACTCCACTATTAAGCCTAGGCTATGTTAGATCTGAAGTTGTTAGGTATAGGGTTATTTTCATATCATGCCTAGGCTACTTTAGACAAGGTTTAGCTTTGTTTGGCGCCCTCTCGAACCGATGCTCCGGGCATCCATCCGTTTCGCACGGCCCTTAATCCTTAAGTTTGTATATGTGTCTTTCCGCACCCTCTCAGAAGTATCTAGATGACCTTGAAATCTAAAACGTTTCACTCGTCTTATAGTACAGATGACGGAAAGAACTTAAAGAAATAAGTTGTCGTAGGTGACCTGGCGGTCTAGGGGTAAGGTGTCAGAATTCAATGCTGGCGTCCGGGGTTCAATCTTCAGTCCCGGCACGAATTTATCTGATTACCAAACCCCTCCTTCACCTCTGACAAGACATCTTGTGAATGTGGGGAATGCCAGGTCTCCACCGTGGTTCGGATTCCACGTTAAACTGTAGGTCCTTCATTTCATCTCACAATCACCCTACCATTACATATTAGCGTAAGTGCGTATAACCCGAGCGGGTAGTAAGACGTGGTGATAATAATAATAAGTTGTTTTTTTCTGAAGTAGTTTACTGCAAATCTATAAGATTTCAATAAATTTTATTAAGCTCTTATATAGGGATTTGGATTAAAATTCGTATTAAGCACTGTTTATAATACCAAGCAAAAGTTACATTTTCATCTTCCTATTGAAATGAATCTAAGGATTCTGTATACAGGCAGAAATTTAAAATGTTGAGCATATCTCAGCAGCTATTTGAGATATGAAATATTTTACTAATGTGAAGTGTTATTAATATTAATACTAAACATCTTTAGTTGAAATATATTTTTATCAAACTAATATTTTCCCAAATATAAGTATATTAGTGGATCGTTGCAGCTATGGCTGCAGATTATAAAACTAATATGTATTTTAAACTTTTTATTGGGAAAGGATCTATATAATAATCCCTTACTCACTTTTTAGTTAAACGTTTACTCGTCAAAGTCTATAAACTTTACTTAGATATTTAGTTTTTGGTGTGTAATATGAATAAAAACGTGTTACCTCCCCTTCATTATGCCACAATGAGAATTTAAAAATTACCCCTTTCATAGATCTCTATATATTCGTTGGCCTAAACCCTTCAAGTAACGATTGAGCTGATATTATTTTTAGATAGATAAAAATTTGTTCAACCAAAATACAGCTATACACAAATCATGGTGATAAAAAATAATTAAAAGCTGAGAGATCCCTGTGAAAAATCGGTATTTCGTGGAAAGCTACTATATTTCCCGATATCTTTGAATCCTAACATTTAAATTGAGTGGTCATTTGTAAAAATATGTTCAGTCATTTCCTCGTAATTTATATTACCGGTAAAGGGCTTATAAAATTAAGCATAAGGATGTGTTTAATTGAGGTAATTTGAATATGGTAAGTTGAGTTTTATACTCTTTACTGGACAGATATGTTTCTGTAAAAGTGTATATTATTTCATCCATGCTCTTTGGTGGAGTGTGATGATCTATTTTACCACCATCTTTCTGAAAATATTTTTACCTTTTTGTTTCGCAAATTTTAGGAGTTTTAAGTAATGTATCTCAAAGATGAAGGAGAAATAATGTATGTGTGGTGTACCACACTAATTATTTTTTAACAAATCACACTACAAATTATGAGCTCTTCGTTCGAGAAGTTTTGATAAAGAACATTTTTTAACCTTCTCTTATTTCAAAGTATCCTATCCTAGAGTGAAAAATGGATTTATGTTTTTAAGCTTATAATAAATAAGTTGAAATATAATTATACAAGTTTAGTTCGCTTGTTATTGACAGGCTTATACAGTTGTTCATATTATTCTTAATTAATATATTGAGGTTATTTGCTGAAAATTTTAGGTATTTATCTTAAGATTTCATGTTAATTTTATGCCATTTTTGTGATCATTTTTATGTCATCAAATTCCAGACCCTGGTGATCTAATATTTAATTCAGATCCCTTTCATGTTATACACACAGTCATGTATTTACATATTACAATACTGTGTTAGGAATGAAGAAAGTTGAATTTATATGAAGTGTGACCTCAAATGAGGGGAGGTAAAAGGAATACCATTTAGGATAAACTACTCTCTGTACAGCCGATAGCAGTTTGAAACCAGATATACCCGTCATCAAAAGTCCAGTCTGCCGAGAAAGAGACGCTTTAAACTATGTGACAATTTAAGCGGGTCCTATGGCCAAATAGTTTGTTATGACTAAAAGAAGTTACAGAGTATGTAGATAAGTCATTATCAATACGAACTACCTGCATTAGTGGTCATTCAAAGATAACTCATCCATCTCATCAGGTCCTGTTTGTCATTGACTAAGAGGTTAGACTGGATGTGGGATTACTGAAGGGGATGTATCTTAAGGTGGAGGATGTAAGAAATGAATAGAAACAGTTTTGAAAAAAAGTAAATATAATTTTGGTCCAGAAGAAATATAGATTTTAATTTTCCTCAGATAGTGATTTCAACGGTTGTTTAATATCTGTCATGAGCAGTGTGGCACTAGATGATAAAAAAATTTAATGAAGAGAATTCCACAATCCCCTTGAAGGATATTCAAGAATAATAATTGTTGATATATTGGGAGGAAATATAAAATCTATATGTATTCTCTATAGAAGAAATATTTGATTTATTTTGAGAAAGATAATCTTTTTTCTATGAGAACCGCAAAAACCTAGACCTTAGCTCGTGTTGCCTACATTCCCGCTCTAAGAACTGTTATTTATTTTTAATCTTCAAATAAAATCAAAGGAAACTCTCACATTGGTGGTCGCAAGTTTTAACGTCACTCTGGTGTTGGACTGGATTGCTGATGTCTGGGAGATCATAGTTCAAATCCCTGTCTGGTTTACTGAGAATCAGTCTTCCTAATAGGTGACACACACTTTCTTCTGCAAAATATTGGTACATTTACTACAAGTTTAACTTACTTATCTCTATCTAATATTTGTAATTGTAGCCCAAAAAGGGTACTAGAATGTGCTGCGTGAAAAGCCCATGTAAATCATTTTAAGAAATATATCATTTTCTCGTATGTTGAATATTCTTTATAAAACGCAATGTTACAAACGATTGTCGTGGACTTATTTTCCCTCGTGAATTGTTGATTTGGTTTCCGATTCTTGTGTTTCTTAAGAAAAGGTCCTGTTCAATATTGTGTCCTGAGACCTGGGTGTTAAAAGGTCTTTGACATGCTCAAATCTTTGTTCGCTGCTTCTATAGGCAGAGAGAGAGAGAGAGAGACCTATCACACTTTGAACAAAGACCGTTGCTATCGACTATACAATACAATGTTGTATGTTGTTGTAGTTGTTTGATACTTTCCATCAACCTGTGCTGAAGGAAAACATGCATCACTCCTGTCTTCTTGAAGTTCCTGTTATATTGCTAGTAGACGCTTGTGAAAATGATTGTTACAGTGAATTGTCGCAAATTTTATTTAGAGTTGTATAAATAAAGAGAGGAAGTAGCTAGTTTATAACCTGAATAGTAAACTCCAGGCTTCTCTATGTTGTTTCTATATTTGATATGTCTTACCAACAATTTTATACATCCACTAATACATAATTACACTAATAGGGGAGAGATGATAATATTTTTAACTAGAGGAAATTTACCCATATAGATACAGAAAAGAAGTGGCAATCATTTATCAAAATTCACGCCCAATATAAAGAATTTTCGGAAATACATAGCCCAAACTGCACATATAGTGTCCGTTCATGATAGGTTTTTACCTGGATGACTGTTCGAAAATCATATGTTCAAGTTTTGGGTTGTTATTATTATTAGCACCGCGTCTTACTAACCGTTCGGGTTATACGCACTTACGCTAATGTATAATGGAAGGGTGATTGTGAGATGAAATGGAGGAACTACAGTTTAACGTGGAGTCCGAACCACGGTGGAGGCCTGGCATTCCCCACATTCACAAGATGTCTTGTCAGAGGTGAAGGAAAGGGTTTGGTAATCAGATAAATCTGTGCCGGGACCGAGGATTGAACCCCGGCGACTATCATAGAAGTCTGACACCTTACCCCTAGACCACCAGGTCATTTTGGGTTGTCAACATATGTAAGAGATCACTGTTTGGTTATAAATGCAAAGTTCTTTAATTACCTGTTAAATTTTACATTAAAAATAACATAAACTTAAGTTTTCACATAGTATTTCATTACGTTTAATAATCTATTTTTATCCAACTCAAAACATTTTTTAAACATAATTAGAAGAACTTTATATTAGTTTTTGAACGTTATTGACTATTTGTAATATAGTGCATACATTAATACCTTTTAATAAAGGCATTGCATTTACTTGGAAAAGAAAAAATACTTTTCATTTTTACTTTCTCACTATCTTACAGGCAGAGAAATTATTGTGATCGCTAAACAAATAAAACTCGAGATTTTGAAGATTATCGTCATTTCATGACAACCCGAATCCGAAAAAGTTGTTTTTGAATTTCCGTTTGTCTGTCTGTACCTCCAAATAGAGCTTGAACCATTTTACCGATCGAATTAAATGTTGGTATCTAGGGCTTCCATAGGGTTGCCCCAAAGAGTTTTGAAATTGGATAGCTGACCCTAAATTTAAGGGTAATTTACTGAAGGGTAAAAAAGAGAAACAATCGATTTAATCAAAACGGCTCTAACAATTTTGATACAATTTCGTTTAAAAACATTTATAAATATCTCAAACTAAATGGATACTCTCAATATTATGGCAAAATGACTTTAAGGGCTCCAGTCTGATGCGTAAATAATTTTTTTTATCATATCTCAGTAACTATTTGAGATATGAAATAACTTATCGTTACAAATATATAGGTTTATTTATAATACAAATATTTTAAAAGAAACATATGTTTATAAAACAAGTAGCTCTCAATCTATACACAAAGTATTTTTATAAACTTTTCAAAAACTAAAATTAAAGAATTGCGACCATTTAAAAATTTAACACAACATTTTGATGGATATCGACGTCTCATGAACCCCTAAGCCCTAAAAATTGATTTTTACAATGACGTCTGGCTGTGTGTCTGTTTAACCCTATAATAAAGAGTAGTTTAGTAATAAGCGAAAAAAGACAAAATCAATTTTCTCAAAATCGACTCTAACGATTTTGATTAATATTCTTATCTAGGCCTTGATTAAGATTATAAATTGACTATTTTCATTTTATTAGGAAAATTACTGTAAGAATACTTTAGAGAAGCGGAAACTTCCGTATCTCCGCAAATATCTGAGATATAAAATAGCTTATCATTGTATAATTGTAGCACTATTAAAAATAAAATATGTATGTGAAATATATTTTTATAAAACCAACAAGTTCTGAGATATTGGCAAATATATTGATACAATTTTGTCAGCTTTAGTTGTAAAGCTATACTACTTGAGTTTTACCACAATAATTCTCCAATGCCAGAGCGTATTAAATAGAAGAAGTCTCTTAAAAAGTTTGTTATTTTTCCTTAAACCTCTAATGAGAAAGTTTGTACAACAATTATCTGTCTCCATTTTCGACTCAATAATCAAAATTTACATTTTTTATTGGTCAAAATTTATAATTTATAATTTAATAGCAATAAGATGACATAAATATGTGCAACACCAAACACCTAGTGTTGACCCTTGTGGACCCAGCATTGATCTCTTTTATTGGTGCAAACTTAAAAATGAGGACATTAATTCTTTAAAAATAGAATTTTAAAATTTAAAACTGTGAGTAAAAAAATATCAATTTATGCCTGGGTTTGCTATTATATATGATTTAGTTTTACATATATTACGAGTTTTGAGTAAATATTTCCATTTTTAAACAATAGAGCGAGAAAGTCCGTGTGGAGTTCCGTACCAAATGTTTTATATATAATAAATGAGTTTATGATTATTTTATCGTACTTTAATATATTTAACTGTATAAGATATTTTCTTCAACCACATGGGTGCATCATTGTAAAAACTATTCTACTGTCATATTCAAACACACTGTTTAAATTCGTTAGTCGCCATTTTGAAACTGTGTTCGTTATAAATTTTTGGGAAATTCATGTAAATATTATTTTTTTAAAGTGTAATAAAACGATAAATGCGTTTCATCTCCGACCTCAAATAAATATATAAATAATATTGGCCTAAACTACTGTGGTTAACCATCGCATTAATATATTAACATCTGTTTTCATTACAGTTATCCAAAGTGACAGATGTAAGCTGTTGGCACAGTGATATATTAGGGATTACTTCTAGTAACATTTTGAGTTGTCATCTAAGTAAACTAAGGTCTTGAATTAATTATATCTTGTTTGAACCAAAACTAATAGAAAATCCTTATACACTTAGATCCGGATGAATTCTGCTAGTACCATTAAATTGTCATCAAAGTTTCTGCGCACAACGCTGGGAGAGCAAAGCTGTTCGAGCATGCATGTATAACAAGTTGCATAGGAGCAAGGCGCGTGGCACTACATGTGTAATAATGGCAGGCCTCTGCTGTGATGTAAGGCCGTTAATTTTAAGCGTTAGAATGTATTCCCATTTCTAAATTAACTGGTTTGTTGTTTACTATTAATATTTTGGTATGTTCTGTTGCCATGCTCCAAGATGTCGAGGTGTATAGTATCACACGCCTAGCTCCTATGCAATCGGTTGTAAACGCATGCTTGAACAGCTTTGCTCTCCCGGCGGTGTAAGCAGAAACTTTGACTACAGTTTATTGGTATTAGCATAGTTTACCGGACGTAAGTGTATAGGGATTTTGTATTATTTTTGGTTCTGACAAGCTAAATATGCAATTTTGGCTATGCGTATCTGAGAACCCTGTTTGATTTAACTTTATTTTTCCTTAAATTTCCCTTAATTTTACAAATAAATATCTAACTCCTAAAATTCTTTGGGGGAGCTTTATGAAAGGCCTAGACCAAGTCTTAACCCACTCATTAAAATTGTTTGGCAATAGTCTTAGATATAGACAAACAGACAACCAAACAAACATACGGAACATTAATAACCACTTTTCGGTTTCATTAGGTCATGAAACTTCAACATTTTTCGAAATATCGAGCTCTATTAGTTTGGCAGTCATGATATTTCTTTCTCCAATAGGTAGATAAAAAGTTAACAGAGCATCACATTTCTATAAAGAGCTAAAATCAATTAGTACATACAGTTAAATAAAATATAAAAATACAAATAATACAAAAATAATTTTAATTTTTAGACTTGTTTAAACAAATTTATTTGCCTACACCTGAGAAGTTATTGATTTTATAAAATTATATTTCTATCAAAATATCTTCATACTTAATAGTACTACATCTTTACAATGACAAGTTTACCCGTTTCTCAAATATTTGCGGAGATATCATCAAAATCGAAAAGTTCTGCTCATGTAAAAGTCATTTTCTTGGAAAAATGAAAATTCTGTTGTTTTTTGTAATGTAAAACAGTTCTCGATACAAAATGTATACAAACTCTTTTAGTGGATTTTGACAAACTCAATTTTATTCATTTTTGTGGATATCTAACACTAAGCCATCCCTAGATATCCATTGGTAAAATAGTTTCTGATCTAGTATTAGATACAAACTTAAAGACGGCATCGCAAAAAAACAACCTTTTCGTATTTAGGTTGTCATTAAAGGTGGACACTTATAAAAATCTCGAGCTCAACAATTTTTTACGATAATAATACCTCTTTATTCAAGGGTTCTCGATAAAGTAGCAAAAATATACTGAATATCATCTCTGAGGTAACCGCATGCTTACTTTTGGGAAACAGTGTTGTCATTCTCTTGTTTTCTTGTGGTATATCTTCCCTTAAATATAAGACAAGTATCGCAACGGTGGCTAGTCAATGTTTCCAGTAGATCCTTCTTACCCCAGAACCTCACCTTCCGACATAGCTGAAAGTTAGAAGACATGGAAACAGCTAATCGAGGAAGAGCTAAGATAAATCTATTATCCATGAGGTCTGTAGCGCCCTCAGATATCGTTAAGGTAGTAGAAGTAAATCAAGACATTCCCCAATACATTAATGTTGACAATATTGTATACTCTCCACGGCGTTTATTTCATAACAACTCGTATGGAAAAAACGAGTCTAAGTGAAACAAAAGGAGGAGAAGAGTCAAGGATGAGTTTAATTGCTATCTACAATCCAGCCAGGAATTACAGTTATAAAAAGACTTTCATATCAAATATTGGTTGAATGTCACTATCGTTACTATCTGGAAATAGTTATTATTTCCTTAGTAATACTATATTATAAATAAAATAACTGTTATCAAACTCCTTAAGTAATACTTTCCTAAATGTTAATAAAATATTCATTTTCTCCTAACTAGTTGAAATCAAAAATAAATTTATAAACCCATTATGTTTTTGTTTAATTGTTGTAGGAACAAGATAAATTATAGTATAATAAATTAGACTTACCATATTTGCACATGTTTTCTCCTATAACTGGCCTTTATAAACTATGATTTAAAAAAAAAATAGAGAAAGCACCAAACAAAATATTTGTCTCAAAACAAATCATTTTTCTTTTGTAAAATATCGCCATAAGTAACACCAAATAATATTTCTATGACGTCATCAACCACCCTTATTTCTTCTGGTACACCATCTTAATTATTGAAAAGAGTTCATTATTTAGAAGCTCTCGTTAGTAAAGCATTATTAAGTGAGCTCAGAGAACTACCTAGCAGTCCCACCTGTTCCAGTTTGACCTTTGACCCCAGCGTTGAGAGTGTGTGTATTGTGATGATTACGCTATGTTTGTTATTGTCGCTCTCTGATTGGTTGTTACGCAATGTCGTTGTCACTCTCCGATTGGTTGTCATGAATATTTTAAATTAATCAATTGCTGATTGTCAATTAAAAACTAGCAATAAAATGTTAATATTATTTTTTTTTAATTCCCTAGAATAAGTTTTTTTAGAATCAGATACAGGAAGGAGAGGGCAACATTGTCATATTCGTTTATAAATTGTTGTGACTTTGGATTGCTAACCAAAGAGGAAGTGAAAGGATATAATTGTTTTATTCTGAACGTTTCAACATAACCATAATGTTTGAGACTGTGCTTCTAAGCCAAATAAACTTGTATTTAAAGGATAGGAGAGGAGGTGTTTGGATGTATACGTTAAAACACAAATATGACAGTCTATAATATTTATTTATTTAAACAAATAAAAGTTGTTACAAAAATATCTCAAACGATTTAAAGTATACTTGGAATATTTATTTACACATCAATTTTTACAACTATAACTCACACAATGAAAAGTATACTTGGAATATTTATCTACACAAATAATTTTTTTACAAATATAGCTCAAGACATGAAAAGTATACTTGGAATAATTATTTACACATGTCAAAGTTTTACAAATATATCTTACACGATGAAAAGGATACTTGTAATATTTATTTACACAAATAAAAGTTTTACAAATATATCTCATAACACGAAAAGTATACTTGGAATATTTATTAACACAAATCAAGGTTTTAAAAATAAATCTCACACCATCAAAAGTATACTTGGAATACTTATCTATACAGATACAAATTTTTTACAAAAATATCCCCTACCACGAAAAGTATAGTTGGCATATTTATTTACACAAATCAAAGACATTTAAAAATATATCTCACACCATGAAAACTATACTTGGAATATTTATTTACACAAATAAAAGTTTTAGCAATATTGATCACGCCATGAAAAGTATTCTTGGAGTGTCTATTTACAAAAATGATAGTTATAGAATACATCTTATAATTTGAAGTTATTATGGAAAAAATAATCAATTTCTTGAGCTCGTAGAAAGAATAGTGGCCACGGTATTAATTTACAAATTCCATTTCACAGAGTATTCCGGGTGCATAAACTATATCAATAAAAAAAATGTGTTTTCATGAAAAAGAAAATATGAAAAAAATTTCAATTCATTGAAAAATTGTATGTCAGTGGAACTGTCTACAGTGAAAGAAAACAAGGTGATGATTCAGCCCATCTAAATGATCACCTTTTAATCACGGCGAACGCGTTTAAAAGGAATTGGTTACACAAACGGCAACGTGATATAACAATCGGTTATCCGCCATTTGCTGTACATGGGCTAGTAGACTTTAGTCTGAGAAACGGTACATACTGTTGCAAGAACCTTTCTTAAAATTTTGTGTGGTATCTATATGTATATTTGTGTGACCTGTTCGGTTACCATCGCTTTCAAAACGTCAAAGTTAACGTCGTTCCGGCTGCCGTAGTTTATGGGGACCCCGTTAACCTTGCAATCCGTTTTTGTTTTGATAGGATCGCCACCAACAAAAACTCGGTACGCATAATTCTTGGGACAACCAGATATAAAGGCACCACTGTAGCTTCCCGGACCATAATCTTGAAGTTCATCAGTGAGGTGACCTAAAAAGTCTACGGACGGTGGACTACAATCTCCGGGGCATTCCGTGAATAGAACGTTATCTGTACCGTGATAAAAAAAACGTAGTCCCCTAATTTTTAAAGGATGCCGTATAAGTGCAACCTAGCAATAGCAGTAGTGTAGCATGCCACCACCACACTCGTGTTAGTGTAAGGGCGCAACGCGTCACACGCATACATGTAATTGAGAAACATAGCCTCATAATTAACATCAATGACGCTGTCCATGGTGATCTACGGATTCATCAGGTACTTGTGGATGGCATGATAGTCGTTGACAACGGCTACGCGTGTAAATTTGGGTCTTTGCCCAAACTTTCCCCATATTGAATTTAAAAAGAGTTTATCCTGAGTTCGGAGATCATGGTTTTTACAAACAGAGCTTAAATCGAGTTTTACCCTTCCCTTCCCTCAAAATTTTGAATGTAAGCTAACTTTCCATCTTGTGAGGTACACCACTCTGGCCATCCGCTGGTTTATTGTTTTTTTTTTTAAAAAGTATCAATGTACCCATGAAAAAATCCGCCTGAACGTGTCTGACGATCGTAAACATATACATTGTACTCCCACACTTAGTGTACTGCTTCAACACTGTAGCCTCTCTCAACAGCTTTCCAAATCTCGTCAATCCCCCAGACGTCTGTCAACCAGCGATCTTTTTTGACGTTGTGCTGACACGCACTTTGATTTTTCTCCTCCTCGCATTTTCCGCACAAGATGGACATTAGTTTGTTGTGGATCCGTTTAGGCAATGCAGGCATGAATAAGTCTCGTTGAGGCGTAACAATAACTTTAGTTATGCCTTCTATTTGATATATAGATGGACAATTTGGTTCAAAGTGAATTTTGGGGTGGCTTGTGGGATATTTTTAAAATTGAAAACGTATGGATTCAATAAACACACATCCAAGTACTTGATTTTCTCTCAACAAGAAAGGTCTTCTTTGTGGAACAATTTGAAACAACTTGTACGCCCACCAAAGAATGCATCCCTGGGACCTAGGTGATCCTTGCTGTACACCTCCTACTGGAGTACAAATTGTTACAAGTCTATATCTGTCTGTTTCATATAATTAAATGTACACTCCCACATCTCTACGACCGTGTAGCATGTATTATCAAACTTTTTCACCAAAGACATGGTCGTTTCATAGCGCGTCTACATGGTCTCGTGGGGGCTATTTATGATAGGGGTGGTCCTGTCAGGATAACAAATAGGGTAACCATGCTAATAACAGCCCCAGAACTAGAAGACGGCGTTGATATCTCTAGCTTTATCAACGCCGTCTACAAGTCACCCTAACACACATTCTTCACGGCCGTTACCCGAATGAGGGATAGAGACACCACGCCACGGCTGCGGGCTTCCCAGTAGAGCCATTGTACGACGCCATGTGACTTTTTGTCTGCACACCGTCAGCCACCATTAGGGATGATACAGACGGTATTCTCCTGAACATGACTTCGACAGTAAACCAACATGGACACTCCTGGGGTCGTAAACGTCTCTCTGAAAGGATCCACTTTTGCTTTTTCCATAAGCATGTATCTAAACTGCAGCCAGGTCTTCCGTAGGATCTCTACATCCTTTACGAAATACAGTTCTAACTTGCGGTTAAGATCAAAGACATAATTTTCTTTGACCAACGTGTCATACCACTTTTCAAGGTTTTCCTTTCCCTCACCGATACCATAGTCCTCTTAGGTGGCAAGGGACCCCTATACCCCGAGTTTTCTTTTTTATTAAAAAAATGGGGGAAATGCCCCTTAGCCAAAACTCGCCCAAGCCAAATATCTTGAGCATCTTGGACAACGACATCGGGAGAGAGTTCAACGAGTCAATAAAGTGGAGCGGGCCGTAGCGCATAGAAATGATTTTTCCACCGTTCATTATGAGCTCTGGATTCCATTTTTTAACCTCCCTCATATATTTTTAAATAGAATTCCCATTATAGCCTTTCACATTATGGCCAAGAAGGATTATATCTTTAATTTTTTTGCTCAAATGTGATCTATAAATCCAAAAAATTGTGTCATTGTGTTATCACCCTTGAATATGTGAGTACTATCGCCCCCACATTTGGTACAATGATGGTAATTTACATTTATATGAAGGGAGGCCTTGCAACACGTCTGTACGACACAGAGGTTAGGCTCATAAAAGTACGAGTTGACCACACCTAAAATAAGCGTTTCTTGTCGGCATTCAAAATCATAGAACAAAACATGAAATCGCTCTTTTTCAGTGACGGTTTGGATGGGGCTTTCTTCATAAAGCATAAATGACCAAAAGAACGATATGTATTGCATACTCAACAAAAAGATAACATAACAGCTTTGTGAATAGTTTAATTTTTCAAAACTAAAGGCTTCTAAAAGAAGCTTAGGTACAGAGCCCATCGCTTCACCACTTTCAAGAGATGGCACCCACACACACACGGTTAAATCCCGTGCGGGATATACTTGCTCCCTCAGATCGATGTCTAGCTCGTACGAATCCCAATATTCTGAAATTAAATAAATATATATTAAGTGCAAATTTGAGAGAAAAAAACACTCATAATTATATAAAATCTATATCAGGACGTTAATTACCTATGGACCAGTCGTCATCCACGAGGCAAATTCCGTCATCGGTAAAAAGCTCTAATTGGTCCTGGTTACCCGGCGCTACCAACGCTGCAGGTTGAGGGGGTGGGTTTTCTTTAAATTCTGTCAAAGGAACATTTGCCGCTTTACACCAAAGATGTAATAAGCAAAATAGTTACCATTAAAACATCCAAAAAGTTTTTAAATATAACTGAATTTAGCCAATTTTCCAAAGCGTTGAAGCTCATTATGATGTTTACTAGCCGTAATTATTAATTATAGTGACCGAATGTAATGATTTCAAGGTCTATTTATAGTTGCTTAGACGGGGTGTGCCGCATGTAAAGGTAGTGGAGTCTTATTGTTCGATATATTGTTTCTGCATCGGTGATTGCAAGTGCCTGAGCTATTTAGAGTTATCTAGCATTTGTGCTAGCTAGCTTTCCCTCCGAGGATAGACGTCTTTCTCTGGTGCTGGCTAGAAGGATCCTTGAAGGACCGTCGGTCATGCTTATTTTTTCCAGCAGTGCAAGTTGCCCTCTGACTGGAGGAGGTAGGGGTACAAATCCTTTAGAGGGCAACAAATGCTAATTACTTCTCTTTTAAAATCCTGGCAAATACTGTTACACATTTATTCTGTTCAAAATTAGCTTTTATGTCACGCTTGCATGTAGAGCTTAGTTTGAACCCCTGTCGTGCGTGTGTACTGAGGCCGGGTTCCTCCCTCATTGTCTATTGCGTGTGCCCCTGATGGGTAGTAAGACACAGTTCTAAATACCAATAAGCTTAACTTCGTGGATATTAGCAGGAAGATAGGGGGAAGGGTTCGATTTCCCCCTCGTGTTCAGTTGTCAATAACGCGTGGCTACACATCTCAACCTGTGACATAATTAGGTAGGAGTTCAAGTCTCTTAGAGGGCAACAAACGCTAATTACTTAACATTTCAAACCCTGGCAAAAGCTGTTACACATTTTCCTAGTCAAGATCAGCTATTATCTAACGCTTACCTGAAGAGCTTAGATTGAATCCCCGCCGTCAGTGTGAACTGAGGCCGATTATTGGGAAGTAATCTACCGTTAAAATGCATTTTATACTTGCATCTATAGTCGCATGGTATAATGCGTCACTAGACGGCCGGTGACAGAGTGATCGATGTTTGAAGCAAATGTGCGTACACATTCTACCTGGTCGGCTGTCAAAATGGTGGTGTGTGCAGGAAGTACGGCAGTTCTAACAGAAATTAGCTGTGCTAAAGATATCTAGGTTTGAATCTCGGTGTGCACACCGTCTAATTGTCAGGCTCCTGTTGGGGGAAAATCGAATAATTGGTCCCAGAGTGGGTATTTAAAAAGCACACCTGAACCTGTGGCCTTCAGAAGGCCACGACCAATGTGCCAAGTGGCCTTGGGGGTCTCAGGTGGGAAACCGAATCTTAACCAGCAACCTTCAGAAGGCCATGACTAATGAACCAAGTGGCCTTGGGGGTTCATGACTCATCAACAAGGTCATTGCCCCCCTCTTTCTAAATATGTAGCATGTAGCATTTTGCTGTTGTTGCGACATCTGATGACCCCCACTGACCTCGCAAAGGGAGGGGTATGATGAAGTGAGGAGAGAGGGGGGGAAGTGAAAGGCAGTTTAACAGAGTCTTGCGAGAGGTAGCTGTCAGTGTAACTTAGTTCGTTCTGTGCCGTGGTAAAGTAAGGAGGGTTGGGGGTGAGGGAAAAGTGAAAGGTCGGAAAACAGCAGGCAGTCGGTCAGAGGTCGCATTCTACACTATGCTGCCATCAGGAGAGCTTCGTGCTCTGTGCCGATGCCTCGGGAGGAGCGACAGACGCCGTGGACTGTATGCCAAAAAATAAATAAATAAACTCCAACGCCCCGTTCCAATCCTAACCAGACAAAAATAACAAGTTTGGACAAGAATAAACCACTGAAAGGGGTTCAGGGACAGGTGGAAAACCTATCATAGAGTGACAACAGTATTACTTAACAATCAATCAGAAAGCGACAACAACAATATATAACAACCAATAAGAGAGCAACAACATTGCGTAATCATCACAATACACACTTTCTCCACGTCGTGGTCAAATGTCAAACTGGAACAGTTAGGCCTGATAGGTACTCACAGATGCCACGTCCACCAAAAAAAAAGAGATTTCCGAATTGTTATTTAATAAGTTCGGGTTTCAATAATTTTAAAAAACGCTAAAATAATAAAAAAAATACAACTAAAACAAATTGAATATTTGTTGTGTAGGCTTATAATTCAAAAATTCAACTTAGCACATAGTCTGTCAGATCGCATGGTTTGACAAATGGATACATGAGAGTATATCTAGTCACCTTGGCTGACACTTAACCACCACTCATATTCTACACGCTTCAGCTCAACTCACCGTTTACTCCACTCTACCTTCTTTTTCACTCAGATTCGTTCTTGTATAGCTAAATCCTGATAAAATGGTGTCAATGAACTTGCTGCAGGTAAAGCAATACCTTTCAACTACCTCCTGGAAGTAGCAACGTCAAGAAACAATTGAAAGTAATCTATAAGTTTTAAGAACTTGAGAGCTATGGAGCCCCTCCCCCCTATCCCCTACCCCGCAACACATTGTCAGCCGTCGGGGACGCTTCACGTTGAGCGAAGCTGCTATTGACAGCGGGCGCCCACAAATCCCGCCGGCATCTTGCCGGTTTCTAAAGCGTCGCTGACGAAGACGAGCGAATCGTTCTGCATAAATCAACGTACCCCTTCACCCCCCATTTCACAGTGACTCTCTGAATAGGTATAACTTGTTACGCCCCTGAACACTTGTTGTGTTTATTTAGCACTGAGCTCGGTACAAGTTAACTATTATCTTGTAAACGACCAATTATCATGACGACCATTAGCAAAATAGTTGGTACTGTTCACCGAAAATAATCTCTCCTTTTTATTTCGCTAAAAACCAGTAAAGTCTTTAAGCAAAATAATATACACGGTTACAGAAATTCTTATACCAAATAATGTCAATGAAATGAAATATTCTGTTGCAGAAACATCTGGAAGGGAGGAACATTTCTTTCCACTAAAGTGTTTTAAAAGGTCTCCATTATATAGTGACAGGGGTCCGCGTGACCTGGGAGGATCGCGGCCCATTCACACGTCGCTGTGTCACTTAGCCATAATCTCATGTACATTAAAATGGTATGATTGAAGAGATGAATGCACTATATAAATTTGAGTTAGATTAGGACCTTCTCCCGCTTTACTTCGTTCTTTTAAGATTAAATAGATATATATTGGACTTATTTTATAAATATTAAATATATTCATAGTGATTTAGTGAGGAGAAAATAATAATAATTATTATTATTGTTCTTTTTCTACTCTATTTCACATTCTTTAATAAGATTTATCAAGTTATAAAGTTTTCATTATTTATAATCTTACTTGTATTCTGTTGTTTAATATAGCTTCTCTTCTATATGATGTAACAAATATTATATTCAGACTTGTCATTTCTTATTTCATTTAATGTTCTAAAGGTTCTTTTCTTAAAACTCAATGTGTGTTTTCTTGCTGATAGATTCCATGCGGTCTTAACTTTTACCTTATAATTCATAACACTTATCATATTTTCATTATTAATTAGATCCTTTTGTTATTGTTTATTAGTCGTTCCTTTGAATAATTATTATATTTTATAGTCGTTATTTAAAATAATTCTACATTAATTAAATACTACCATTTACTGAAACAAACTAAGCTTTTGAATCTTCACTTCAAAGCATAACAATAATATTAATTTTAAAAATGACAGTAGTATTGTATTATTTTCAAGTAATATTCTTTTAACAAATTCTTTGATAATATTCATTTTATGAATATACACATCGTCATGGTCAACTGTCCCCAGCATGGCCGGGTCAGTTTAGTAAAATGCCTTCATCTTCCTCCCCACCCCCCCCACACATATTTCTTGCACCTTTATTTGCTGCTGTTACTCTTCAACTGTCACTCCTTCTTAAATTGATATTTATTTTCTCATTTGAGCTATAGAATCATAAAACTATTAAACTAATTAAGGTTTTAAACATAAATATGTTATTCATCAATTCAAATAAAGTATAAATTAAAATAATGTGCAATCACAATTTAATATATTCGTACCAAAACTAAAGACTTGATTTCTTTTAAAATTAATATATTTAAACTTCATTGAACAAAATAAACTCTTAAAAGTTAAACTTGAAATGGTAGGGTGGGGAGTGAAAGAAAATAGGAAATGTATATTTTTTTAATAATCTCTGTGCGTGTTTGTGGTTATAGGTGAGGGGGAGAAGGGGAAGAAAAGGAGTTGAGGAGGCAAAACAAAATAAAGACGGGTTCTAGAAGTAGACTTCCAATTGGCCCGTGCCCAAGTGTTGGTACTTGGGGACTGAAGAAGACTTGATTAAGTCCGGGTCGAGAGCTGAAACGTGTTGGAGGGGTCTCCACTTCACTCCCCACAAATGGAAATGAATACCATTAAGATATTATACTTTAAATAAACAAGAGAATACTTTATTTTCTAAATAAAATAAGAAGAATACAAACAATTATAATTCAAATAAAAATCGTATTAATTTTTTAGGGAAATTAAAGCCCTGGATTAAATTCCTAGTATTTGTTGGTATACTTTCTGGACTCTTCACTTCGTTTAACCTGATGGGTAGTCTTACCTTGACGGACTATATGAGTCTACCATATTAGCTAGGGCAAAGGTGGTCTATCATTTATAATCACAAGAAACAAATCTAATTATAAGTTTACACCACCTGCAGAGCATATATTTAGTAGTCCCATAAACTTAATAAAGCCCTAAAAACCACCCTTAGTAAATGTATTTGATATTTATTTGTGTTATTTAACGTGCACTTTATGAACCGACTGATTAAAATTACACGCGAGAACGTTCTATCAGCGAGAGCGAAAAAGCTTTTCAATTTTGCCGGTAAAAGTACATTTACTTACCTTCCTGAGTGATCTTAAGTGCCATAATATACATAGAACCGAAGGATCTACTTCCCTTCCGAAGGAAGTTGTGCTACGGATTTAAATCCATCAACCCTAGTTGGGTTTGAGCCCATGAACATCGGGTCCTAAGGTGAAAACTTTGCTCCAAGACCACTGAGGTAAAAAACTTAGTAATCAATTAATTTTATTACTTATATATATAGTATATTTTATTAATAAAACATTTCACATTTTACTCTAAAAATAAAGCTGAGCATTGATCTCCCAAAAATGCATAGTTTAATATGCACGCACACACAATTTTAAAAAACAACTTAGAATTATAAATAGTTATTTATACATATTTTTATAAATCAAATAAATGCATAGTAAATTGCAATATTTAATTTCTTAAATAAATATTTTTATTGGAATTCTTTTCCCATTTAGGCAAAGTGGTTCTCTTTAATTTTCCTCCAGGATACTATGAGGGCCACATTTGGCCAACACTGAGCAAGGCCATAGTGGAAAAAACAAGTTTCTTTCGCTAGCTTTCAGTGTAAATTACGTAAAATTAACACTTGGGATATTCTTAAGGTGATTGGCCCTTTTCATTTGGTGCGTAAATTCAGAGCTAAGGGAGCAACTGGTTATCTTCAACAATTTTTATTGTTTTGCAATTCTCTTATCGGAAACCGTTTGCTCAAGAATAGAAGCATGTTGATTAATATTTAGTTTTTATACATAAACCTTCTATACAATTATAACAATGATCAAATATCAATAATTTTGACATTTTTCAATTTAGAAACTGATGGATAGATAACAAAAAATAAGAAAATGTAACACCTAAGAAACATTGATACATTATCATAGAAGAACTGTTGAAAATATCAATAAATAAATTCCACTCGTTCTCGAGAAAACTGATATTTACAAATGTATGATTTTTCCTTAAGACCTGTCCGGTAGCTAGCGCCATTTATGGTTTCCGTTATCCATCTGCCATTGTTTGCGCGGAAGGAAACTTTGGTCGGTTGTGAAACTACGCCACGCCTTTCACCCTCCCGCCCACCATCCCACAAAATGGCTCTTAGACTTGCACTCGATAGGGCCAAAGTCCTTATCAAGTAGATTCATACTTAAAAAGCCCAAATTATTTATATTGATATTACTTCGAGTAGAAACTAAACTCCTAAGATTATACACTTGTATCTAATTAATGATATAGCTGTAAACGGTAGGATCATGCTTTATAAAACTTAAGCTACAAACATAACAAACACACTGGGATATAACTGTTAACTAGTTTATTAGCTAGAGGATAATATATTACCGAAATATATCAAGGTTAAAACATTTTTATCGTCGCTTCTTACTAGCCGTTAGGGTTATACTCCGCTGTACTGATTACACTAGTGGGTTGGGGATTAGAAAGGCTGAATTTACAGGAAATGCACCCCGTTTGCATGGAGGGATAGTGGCAAACGATTTAAGAAAAACTCCCTCAGAGCATGTGACCAGGATCAAACCTCGATCACCCCGTCTTCAGCAGTCTAGCCCAACACGAGAGTAGTGCGTTAGACCAGGCAGCCACTGAAATGGTTACGTGGCTAGTGATTTCATGTTTATAACGTGTGAAATATATTACCCTTTTCGGTTTGAAGGTCTTATTGTGTTGTATTTATTTTCATTTTGACTGTTAATTTCTTTTTAGTTCCTTCTACCATGTTCCTTGGACAACAATATTAAAGTGAAATTTTACTTGTTTACAAGTTCTAACGACATTGACTACGCTTGAAGGGCACAGGGGAAAAAATTGAAAGTTCTATTATTATTTTGAATTCAGTTAGTGCCACCATCTGTTAGATAATCATTATACATTTCTAATGCACTTTATATTATTGCTAAACAAGATATTGGTCTATTTAAATTAATTTTAAAATAAATTATTAGCTGGAGTATTTCTGGGGCTAGATTCATAAAAGTTGTCGTCATAGAAAATGTGTTACTTTACCTATTTTATTTCTCTTGAAGCATTCTCTTGGTAGTCTTTTAATTAGATTCACATTATTTTATGTTTATTTGAATATTTATTTTTGATTTTCAGTTCACGAAGCAATATTGTAGTTTGAAATAATTAAATTAAGTATTTTGCTAGCGAATACTCCGAGACGCAATACTAACAAAAACTGTAATTATTGTTCTCTAAAATTAAACTAATCCACCATAGACTTGAATATATTTAATTTTATTCTGTTTCCAAGTTTAAAGTGTTGCTAATACCAACATTGACGGATATGTGGAATAAGAGTTATGCTAGTAAATAAAATTTTCCGGTGACGGGGGTGCTGGAATTTGAATTCCAACTGATTTCACTGAAATTAATTTTTTCCTCTATATGGCTTATTTCTCTAATACCCCAAAAACATGAGTATGTGATCTAGATGTTATTGTAGTCATCTAAGCACTATTAGTGTAATTACAATATGGATAGTTTGAACCAGTATTAAGATTCGGGAAACAAAAATAAATGGAAAACTTTTGATACTTTATTTCTACTCCACTACGATTTATACGAAAAACTTTAAAAAGATGTTTTTAAATATAAAACTTTATCTATTTACCATACTATTTATATTAGAATTGCTTCCCTCTACACTAAAACCAAGTGTTTATTTGAAAATCTAACAGATTTCTTAAAATAATTTAATGAAAAAAATTTTGACACTAAAAGAATCGCTCTTTTCACTACAATTTTGATTAAACCAATTTATAGCTTGATGATAATTAATAAGTATCGACTGCCTAAAAATAGGAATATATATACCGGATATATTTGACTTGAACTCATCCATAGTTTGTGTTAGGAGTGAGAATAATAATAATAATTTTAATTAAATTTCAATTTCCTTTATTATAGTACTGGCCAACAGTCGTAAGAACTGTAACAGGTTAGCACTGAAAAGTACACAAGTACCAATAGTAATAATAATAGAAATAATAATAAAATTTGTAAATAGAATGTAAGAAACAAAAACAATTAGAACGCCAGAAATTAATTTTAATAGGCCTCTATTTTGAAAATAAGGGAAACGAATACAAAAGTATATGGGTTGCTTCGTTTGCTTTTGCTACCAGTAGAGTATTTATGTAGCCTTCGTCTACACTGTAATGTATCAAGCTTACATTGTGATATTCCACGACGATCTACCTTATTGGGACATAGTGCATTCCGGAAAGGGGAGACTTTTACCTTTGACGGTAAATGGCAAATACGTACTGTATATACAAAGTGAAGGACCAATATACAGGATGAATTTAATTAATATTTTGATGACATTTGAAGTTAAATCGAATCAAAATCTTATAAAGGTGTGGATATCAGGTTTAGTTAGTAGAATATGTATCTTTTAACGGAAGATGCAAGATAAATTTTAGTATTTGAGCTCAGTTTATTGAAGCGCATCGGCAAGAATGTACCGCGTAAAAATATAGCACGTTTCGAGAAAATACACTAAATCGTAGTGTTATGTAAGTTCTGTGAAATAGACTTCGGGTGGTATGCAAGAACGATGCTGAGCTCGGCCGAACAATCAGTAAAGCACAAGTAAACCATATCACATGCCTTTCTAGAACATCTGCCTAGCAGTCACGTGATGAAATATTACCAGTGCTACCACAACCCGGCGAGAAGTAAAATAATCTACATTTACTGCCTTCTATATTGATGATTTTCCTTGTAGAGTTAAAAAAAAAACTGATTGTAAACGAACAAAGATTTGTTAAAAACCCGCCTCGGTGGTGTAGTTGGTTAACGCGCTTCTCGTGATCAGCTCAACCGCTGAGGACGGGGAGATCGAGGTTCGAATCTCGGTCGGGTGAACTGGGGGTGGTTTTTCCTAAATGGTTTTCCACTCTCCCTCCACGCAAATGCGGGTTCACTTCCTCTAATTAAACCTTCCCAATTCCTAATCCATTAGAGTAATCAGTACTTAAAGCGTATAATCCGAACGGGTAGTAAGACGCGGTGCTAAATATTATAATATTTGTTAAAACAGCAGAAAATATGAAAAACCAAGTTTTCAATGTGAATCAGCGAATATATTAATTTTAACAGTTCAAGAATCATGCCATCATTAAAATAATATTAAATCCAAAATTGGGACTATGGCAATGAAGAAAAGAGCGTGGGGAGTAATAGCACGGAATTTTAAAACTACCGATAACCATCACACGGTGAAAGTGGATTGACCATAATACAATTTTATAGGCCTTATATTTGGATCTGTATTATACCGATGTGTATCAACAGAGTAGTTGACTTATCGAGGTCAAGACACGCCATATTCTGTCACAAAAACAAAGCAATATCAAAATACACGTTGTCTTGGTAGTCGATGCTCTTCGTGCAGTCTTGAGGAAACAATCATCGGAGTGTAAATCAAAGTGTAGACGAAGCTTGCTCGAGACCAGACTTCTTCATTTCTCCGCAACTAACTTTAATGATATATTTTTTAAAATTGTTCCTAGAAGAAAATCCACATGTCTTCTACCTTACCTGGGTAGTGCTTAGAGTCGTTTTTGCATAAGCCCCTTAAATGTTATAAAAAAAATACGTTGTAAGATAATGTAGGTTAAGTTAATAATCATAACTTACATGGTCGATTTTTAATGAGGTTCATATTTGATTTGGTAAGCAATAATAAATTATAAATCTATATCTTCCTTTATTTTAATTTTAATCTCCTTACCCTTATTTTATATTAGCTTAGTCTTCTATGACATGTTTAGGTGTTATGTATATAGCTGTTACACCATTTTCAAGTTTTATTTATGTTAAAAATTATATTTTTTTATATAGATATCAGAAAATATGAGGTATTATATGTGAAAACAGTTGGTGAGATCTCCATTATAATATCTCAAATTTTCACAAACTTTCTGATTGTATGTATTTAACAGAATATCATCTTTATCATAAATATGAGCTTAATCTGTATATAACACCGAAACATATAGTGATAGACGATTAAGGCTAATATTAAATAAGGAGAGGGGTATAAAAATAAATAATATATAATTTTACATAATAAAACTTAATATTAGGGAAATAGTTTTTACTTTATAGTTTTTCCAGCTGTTGGATACAATTAAAATTTTGTATTAATTCTGTGTCAAATAAAATGTTTCAATTAAGTTTACACTGGTTTATTTGTAAAAATACCTTTCTCTAGCCATATATCAGAGTCCTAATTTACAGGGTGGAAGTGGTTATGAGAAGGTGAGGTAAGGGGTTGGTACGCAAGACATACCAGTGTGACCTTAACGTTACAAAAAAAAAATCTACAAGAGTGTAGGCTTGCGGTTAACTATCTGAGGCCAAGCCTACTGGTCGATCAGCTTGGATCACACCTCTGGACAAAAGCTTTCAAATACTTCCCCTTCCCCCTTACCCAATCAAATTGCTTGTTTGGAACGGGAAGTAAAAAAAACAAACAAAAAAAAGTCCGGGGCATGGTTGGGTTGAGGGTTAGTTTGCCTTTTTGTAGGAGATCCTTAGAGTTGAGAGGGTTGGGGGATTAACACATCGATTACACGTTAAGAGCTACACAGTAGCCTCTGGTGGCGGAAAAAAACAACTTTTCTTCCAGCATCAAGAATAGGTTTGTGGTTGAGGTCGAGGAGGAAGGGAAAAGTTGAGAAGAAAGCATTTACAAACTAATTTGTCTTGTTTTCTTGGACCAATCCTAGAGTGAATCTGTTTATACTTTATTTTCATTTACAAATTAGTCCGATCACATATCTTCTTTATTATTGAAGTTTAGCTTTGGTTTTAATTGATCTTCTTGTTTTTTTGGTGTTATTTATGTCAGCAATTAGAGCAAAATTATATCTTCCATCTTACTTTTAACCCTAAACTCCTGTATTGAAGTAAACGTGAGTTCATTTTGTTGTTCTTGAAATGTAACCGTTTTCAAACGAAGATATAATAGAAAGTTAACAGTAATATGCATGCATTTGACTAACACATGTTGGCATTCTACTTTCGGTTTTAATAACTATCCATTTTAACAAATCAGTTACTAGCTAATTAAACAATTTGAAAACTAGCTGTGAAGGATTGTAGCGTTGTTTGTCTGGGAGAAATAGTGAAGATTCTACTTGAAACAAAAATCTCAAAATAGTGAACTAATTCACTTTAATATGGCTGGCACAGTTCCTGAGATTCTTAATCTAATTATGTATTTACCAATATATTGGCAAACTAGCTAACTAGCTCTCAGACTTTAACATACCGGCTAACCCCAAGCATAACAGCTAGCTTAGTTAGGCCTAAGTATTACAGTTTGAACCAGTAGTCAATTCATTTTGAAATTGTATTTATTATATTCTAAAAAACGTTGTAACTGAGACTAGTGAAACCGATATAATACATTTTAAAAAGTATAAAAATATAAATTATAATTTGTATACAAAGAATATATTTTTGTGACCCCTATATAATCGTTATCAACAGAGGAATACAGGGGGGAAAAATGTTGATAGCATATCTGGTTGGCACATAATCATCATAATTTGACCGGTTAATCGGTATTTATATGGCATCTTAAGGAAACTTAAAGTTCAAGGTCACCAGAATTCAAGCTTGGAATTCATTAGCCTGGATCAAATGCAACGTAAATAATTTTCTAAATAAGATAATTCCTTGTATTCATTATCTTTGTTAATGTAGGACTATTTATTGGACTTAAAAGGAAAGATTGGATTGTTTAGTCTATTACTGACATTTTAATCTATTCATTTCAACTATAAAAAGTTCCGTAGTTTCCATGAATACTTCAGAATTTAAAACTAACTACAATTTTATTAATACATAACATAGGGTTTACAATTTATTTTGATTTTTAAGGGTTCAATAAAGTATTATTTTTTAATTTGGTATCTTAACATAATTGGAATACAATTGTGATATTAATTATACCAATATCATTAAATTAGTCCAATATTCTCATATGTATTAAATCGTAACTAAAACTAGCAAAGTTTGTTAGAAAGTTGATTTTGTAAATAATTTTATAAAAACTTGTAATTCATGGAATTCCCCCATTGGTATAAAAACAGTGTGTATCTATAGATATAAAAGCATAATTTAATAAAAATATATTATTTCAAATTTTATTCAACTGAATCACATTATTCTTCACAAACCACTGAACATAAAAGGTGTGCTTATCATCACTTAAATACAACCGTGTTAATCTATCTGTACTATTCTATCATTTTGTTGACCTTGAAGGTATTGAGATAAAGTGCTCCTCTCAGGACACAATAATCGTGGGCTCAAACCCAGGAAGGTCGATGGAATTTTCCTATGAAATAGATATTTATAGTACAATTGTCCTTGGAGGGGAAGTAAATCTGTCGGTTCCATGTCTATTGTGGTGTGTAAAAGTACCGTGAAATATATACTAAAATACCAATCCCAGCAAAATCTATATGCTTCTTAACACCCACTCTTAGAAGCTTGGTTTGGAGGACAACAGGAACCACCACATTTTCTGATTTCTTTAGAACATGATATTTATACCAGATGGTGCAGGCACTACTAACCATCTGTAGGTTTGAGTGCTTTCATAACTCCAGGTGTATTGAAATCAATCAAACCAAATTTCAGGTTGTTGAATTAAGAAAAAATATTTTAGCGGTTTATAAGAAATTGTATGTGTAATGTTTAAGTATTTTAAATTTTATTGCAAAACTTGATCTAATTATTTTAGTTAAAATATTGTTTTATATTACACCATCATTTGCCCAAGACATCAATTGCACTAATCAATTACATAAAACATTTAACAAATTTAAACACTACACATGAATGAAGCTTATTCAAGTGCTGTCTTTTGTATGCATACGGATATTCACGAGGAAACCACGCACTATTCCCCAATCTCTCCCCTTCCATAGCACAGCACGAGGAAACCCCGCACTCGACCCCAATCTCTCCCCTTCCATAGCACAGCACGAGGAAACCTCGCACTCGCCCCCAATCTCTCCCCTTCCATAGCACAGCTCGAGGAAACCTCGCACTCGCCCCCAATCTCTCCCCTTCCATAGCACAGCTCG
>CABFOW010005170.1:0-44116 GCA_902141385.1 Timema californicum
CGGAGGGGCTGCAACGGACCCGGTCTGCGGCGGGTGAACAGAATCACCGACGTCTTTGTACCGTTGACGGCTAGGGATTTGGTACCCAGGTAAGCGATTATCCCTGTTAGGACTATTAAATCAGAAACAGGTGTTAAATTTTATTCCTAACTTAAGACACCAAATTTTGAAAGTTTGAACGTCTTCGTTACCTTAATTGTGTTAACCTAAAGTACCTACTAGGTACAACTACAACTTTCATAAAATTACAGGGTGAGGCAGTCAAACGGCAAGATTTAAAAAATCGCAAAAAATTAAAATTAATTTGTATTTAATTTTTTTACATAAATGTAATGTACATGAGTGGAAATTGCTAGTGTACATGTAAAATATTCATTTTCTGAAGATGGTGTCAGTAAGATGGCGTCCTTGGTTTTGCACACATTATTGGAGTCTGAGAACAAAGCTGCTCAAGACATTGCATAGCATTTGCAACGGAATGTTGTTGACCTCTTGCCGAATTCGCGCCTTTCAAATCATCCCTGGTCCTTGGTGGGTTCTCCTTGAAAACTTGGGATTTAAGGTATCCCCAGAGAAAATAGTCAGAAGCCCTCAATTCTGGTGAACGGGCAGGTCATGGGAAACCGCCAAACTTGCTGGCAAGATGACCAGGAAATGCGAGCCTCAGCAAATGAATTGTAACTCCGACAGTATGGCAAGTTGCGCCATCTTGCTGGAAAAGTGTGTTTTCATCTGGGTCATAGTCATCGAGTGCAAGCAGGGAAAAAGTTGTCAGCATAACGATCAGAGCTCATCGTCACCGTGTCCATTAAAAAGAAAAGAAAAAAGGGGGCCAACTATTCAACGAGATGATACTGCACACCAAACCGCCACTTTTTCTGAATTGGGGTGGTGGGGGGCGTTGTGGAGATTGTGTGGGTTATTTTCAGTCCAGTACAAAAAATTCTGTTTGTAGATGAAGCCACTAAGGTGAAAGTGGGCTTCATCACTCATCCATAAGTTGTGTACTTTCTCTTCATTTTGTTCAATAAGATTAAACATCCGTTGACAAAAGAGTACTCTGCTATTGTAATCTTGGGGTTTGAGGCCTACCACTACCTTGATCTTGTATGGATGGTAGTGGGAGTCATTCTTCAGGATCCTTACGGTTCAATTACCGAGACCAAGCTTTACGTTGTGTCGCCCAGCCGATTTTTGCGGAATTCTTGCTAAGGCTACACGCACATGATCAGTATTCTCTGCGGTCTGGCTGGTTTTCTCATTACCGCCGCTTTTGTGTCGTGCTAGCAGTGGCTTCAAAATTTCTCACCAAAAGGCTGATAGCTTTTGTAGGAGGCCTGGGAGCGCGCGGGGTGAATAAAACTCTCACCGGAAGGCGCACTGAGCGCCCACGAAACTATCCTCATTTTTGTAATACGCCTTTACGGCAAACGCACGCTGCTCAGTTGACCAACGCTTCATGGCTACTAAATTTTAGGTGTATAGACACCCAAGGTCGAGTCCACTGCTCTCATAACCCCCCGCCATGCCCGCCAGCCCTTCCTGGAATTTGCCGTTTGACTACCTGATCCTGTACAAATACTATGGTCTATCATAACCTAAAACGAGATTGTACTTTTATATAACTTTTGTGACATAATTTTAGCAGCAAAAGTTAATATTCTTAAACTCAAATCAAGAAAATAGTTTTGGTTTCAATAATGATTAAAAACCAAATGTATGCAATAAGAGATGTAAGAAAAATTACTTCTAATTTTATATTAGGCCTAGGCCTATAATTTTTCTCGAATTTTTAGACATTCAATGACCAACCTAGGCCTACATAATATCCATGAAGGTGGGCATGCAGTCTTTAAATGGCAAAGCTAATTTAGTTTGTCTTTCTGGTGATGGGGAGGTCAGTGTTTGAATCTTAACTGATTGTTTTTGTTAAATAGAATCCTATTTTCCCTTCACACACATGTGAATTCATTTCCTTTACATTCTATCTTCACCCTTATCACAACAGCTTAGTCAATATACGTAAGCATTTACCTCAAATAGGAAATCAAACAAAATGAAAATAATAATTAAGGGTAGGTCTACAACAAAATATAATTTTAGCCAAAATAATTTACAGAAAGACTCGCTCTGGTGGCCGCATGGTCTAAGGTGCTACTCTTGCCGTAGACTTAACTGCCGAGGATGGGGAGCTTTGGGTTTGATCCCGGTCGGGTCCACTGAGAGTGGTTTTTCCTAAATGATTTCCCACTCTCTCTTTCTCCGCACGCAAATGCAGGTGTACTAGGCACCGCAAAAATGCTTCCTTCCTCATTCCTACCCCATGCTTAAAACATGAACAGGTAGTAAGACGCAGTGATAAAAAAAAAGATAATTGCATAAAACTCTGATTAGAAAAATAAAAACAACGAACACAAGACAACCCTGTATTGTAAAGATTGTCTTTCAAGCTGATAAGGCAATGTTTGGATCATAAACATGTTATAGAGGAAGGGTTCCCAAAACAAAAGCCCACCCATGCACAAAAGAATGTGAGGCACCCCTGTTACTATGGCACCTATACAACTAAATATAGGTATCTACTTCCTGTCTGGACACAATTTAATAAAACTTAATCAACTTATTTCAGGTAATTTCAATGGTGGGTTACATGATGGGGTTTTTTCAAGTTTTGGTAAGAAAAAGCAGAACGGCTATTCCCAATTATGTGGAGGTAGTAGTCTCGGCCTAGAATTTCTAATTCACTTTCAGCTCTGAAAAGGGGTTGTTAATTACCTTGTGACAAGATTGGAGAAGACACCCATTATGTTATCATTGCAAGGTATGTGAAATAGTATTATCGGAACTAATCGATGTAAATAATTGTAGCATGAAGAATTATTTCAAACAATTGGTATTGGTGATCAGTTTTACTTAATCGGTACATATCTAATTTGAACACAAACTTTTTTTCTTTATTTATTTTATCGATAATCCCATGAGCCTTGGAATGGTACACTATATTTATCTGTGGGGATTGTTCAGATTACACAAACAAATTTTACATAACATACCTGTAGGCATATACTTTTTTTGTTGTTAAAGGTCAGGTAAAGCTTATTCTCTATAGTTTAACCTAATTATCAGTTGATCACTGTTTTCCCATAAACACTTTGATAGCTCTTAAGGTAGGCCTAAACTCTAAAATAAATGTTTTATTTAAGTCTACTGAGTAACCTAACCTCATCTATTATATATAATTTTTTGCATAGCAGTCTACTAGCTGTTTGGTCTATCCACATATTTAAACCAATGGGATAGGGATGGCAAAAGTATAGCTTTGAGAAAATGTACCCTTATTTGTGTGGGGAGGAAGATACCATTTATGTTAAATCACACTTATCATACCTGACCAGAACTCGACCCCCGAACTCGATACTATCAATAATACATTGTGTGAGACATTTACAATTAATATGAATATTGTTAAAGACAATTATAAGATATTATTTATTTTGCATTTGGTTTGTGGTGATCTGGTTCTGTTGAGCTCTGCCACCACATCCAGGATTGTCAAAGTACTGTATGTTAAAATGAAAATATGGCTGCTCCCAATATTTGTTTGTTAATTCCAAAATTTAAGAATCAAATAGCCAAAGTAGTTATATATGCTTTAAGTTACATGAGAATATGTCAAACTCCAAAATAGTGAGATGTCACTGTTTGTCACGTTAGTACTGTATGTGTGAGTCTATCTTAAAAAACACAAACATTAGCATAAAAATTATATTAGTGTGTATGTAAAATGTGTTTGAATGCCGGTGTAATCTTCAGTGGGAAGTGTCTGCCCGCCTGTAAGCTCCCAGAATGATCAGGACGACACGACTATCACCATCAAGATGATTCCACCGCTTTACCAGGGGCAATAGAGGGAAGGGTGAGCGCTTTATATTGTAAGCCATGGCATAACCCTCCCTTTAGTCATCAATGTTTGGCCAACCACAGGCTTAGAGGGCAGCCTAACCTGCACACAGATACAATTCCATACATTCCATTCACCATAGCGATGGTGGTAACCGACTTTTAACAAAAGTTACTAGATCCACTCTCATGTAACCAGTCGCCAAACCATATGATCTGCAAGAACCTATGTTGAGTTGCTTTCACACGAAAAACATACCTATATTTTATTCTTTTAACCTTATTTACATTATTAAGATACTGTCAGCTACCATCACTCCTACGATGAATGGACTGTAGATTAGAAATCGCCATAACAATTATTCTTATAAATCTATTTATATATTGTAAAATTGGTTTTAGTTGGCATTAAAACTTTATTCATATCAACAAAATATGTTGTAAACATGTATGAAATTTTCAAAATAACATTTTCCCATAAGAACAAAAGAAGTAAGCAAATGATTGTACATTAAAGGTAAGCGCCCACTGGGTTGGTACCACAAGGACATAATGGAAAGTACAACTAATTCGTAGCATTATTTGTTACCAAGATGCGACCACTATGTTGGTACCATTCTGCCATTCAACAGGAAGTCCAGGCGAGGAAATTAAAATCAAGTGTGGTTCGGAATTTTTGGCGTCATCTTCAACCAGATCAGGAAATAATGTGTGGTATTCGCTAAACATAAGTATTTCCCTGTTGACGTTGTGAACTTGGAATCATTGTTTCCTACATTTTCTTCTCTCCTCCTCAATTAAAAGGCAACTCATAGCTACAAATTCTTCACTTTCCATATTTAAATAATACGATGAAATATCACCCACAAAAGCACAATTATAAACATGAAACAAATTCAACAATAACAGAAATGCAAACAGTACTTCCTTGAGCACGCAAACGAGGAGCTCACCTTTTGGCTCGAGAGCAGCTGGGCAAACTGAGTCTATGTCATCAGTGCAGATAGTAGGTGCACCCCCCCTAAAATGTGTGATGTACCAACCCGGTGGGTGCTTACCTTAAGAGTGAATCTTAGGCGATGGAAATATCTTTCAAGTTTCAGCATATATCCATATCTAGATTCATATATGGGTCATTTTCAAATTTAGGGACAAATAGGAAATCCAAAAATAAAAACAATAAAAATTTCAGGAAAAGTATAATTTATTGCCTGATTAAACAAAATTTATTAAAGAATCGAGTAATAATACCAGCAGAGGTTGATTTTACAATTTTTCTTGTGTTTTTTAAGTTTTACCAAAGTGGCTACCCGTAATCCATCACTTCGCTAATGCTGTTTCAAATGCATATAAATATGTTATAATCTTTAAAATCTAAATAAAACATGTATCTTTAATAAGAATACCATATTATTTTTAACAATAATATAAAAAATGATAAATTTTCTGAATTTATTGGAATTAGGATTTTGTAAGTGAAGAATCATACAAAATTCATGTGTTAGTGATGTTAAATTTTTCATAATCCAAACAAAATTAAAGTTAACATTTATCATTTTTTATTTATGTTTTTAATAGCTCAAATTTTAATAATTTATGATATTTATTTAAATAAGACTGTTAGTGAGAAATAAGTGGTTTTATTGTTGTTAGTGAGGGTGATGCAGGCATTAGTGAAACAATGTTTGGGAAAACAGCATTTAGATTGAAAATTTCACTTTATTAACATGAACTACATAACTATCATAAGTTTCATCACCTAACTGACATTAGCGAGGTGATCACACCATTTTCGTCACTAAGCAATGTTAGTGAAGTGAGCGTTAACAAAGTGATGTTTTTGACTTTTTGGCAGACTTTGAGTTTCATAACCATGATATAAGTATAAAGTGGCAAACAAACATTGAGGTTAGTTCCTGCCTCCATTTACATTCAACTGAACTGGTAGGCTTATTGGCTTAGTTATTCAAAAAACTCAAAATTATATTAACTTTAGCAAAGTGATTTGCAATTAGGGGTCGTCCATAAACCACATAACACTTTTTTCTTACCTTTTTAGCCCTCCTCGACCCCATGTAACACCATGTAGACATCTAGCCTCGCCCCCTCCCCTCCCAACATGCGTGACATAACTTTTCTAACCAAGAATGAATGCCATTTTTTCATAGGGAAGTTTTGTGATACTAAAGGAGCGATTCAGATTTAAAACTTCTTAAAATAATTTAAAATCCTGATTATAAATTATTTCAGAGAATATTATTATTTATACAGACATAGAGCTTTAATCCCTCTGTTATATTTATGAAATAGATGCTAGATTTGCGATTTGAGTAAGAGCCAGACGGCCATACTATGTGCTGACTAGGATGGCCCTTTTCTGTAGTGGCGCTACATAATGATGTTAAAGTACACACATCCAATGCTTAATCCTGAGGGAAGACATCTCTATTAATATTGTGCACTTTTTTTCATAGTCATATTATCATCATATATAGAGAGAGCTATTCAAACAATTCTAGGCATACAACTTTTCTAAATTATATTTTGGATTAATCTGCAATTTTACTTTAGTTAACTTATCAATACTTAGACTTATGTTTCATTCCAACATCGATCCTGGATCCTGGCTTCACTCTTGAAAAATACTAGATGGCCAAATAAGCGGAGATCGGGTTTTGAATACCTGTCAGGTGTACTCAGAGTGGCTTTTCCTAAATGGTTTTATATTCTCTCCCCACGTTAATGAGAGTAGATTACCTCTAAAATTCTACCTTCCTCATTTCTACTCCATTAGATAAATATAATAAAAAATAACTAGAATAACTACAATTTGACACTACCACCCTACAAAATGCATACTAAAAAGGTAGGATTTTAAAGAAAATCTACCAGCATTTGCAAGAAGGGAGAGCGAGAAACCCTTTAGGAAAAGCAAACCTCAGTAGATCTGACTGGTAATCGAATCCCATCTCCACAAAATTGGCCGTCTAGTCTACTAAAAGAATGACAATTTAGACAATGCGGCCACCGTAGCAGCTGTTTAATAGTTGCATTTATATACATACACACTGATTTATCAGAAGGGAAAAGGTATAAATACACTTACCCTTTGAAAATAATTAATGATATTTGAAGCTTTACTTTTCATAACATGCTGCTGGTATGAAGAAATAATGCTATTGATGGACTCCTCAAACTATCCTTGAAATGAATTTTGTACTTTTGCTTCTTTCCATTTCACTGCGACATCTTTTTGAGATTCTTCCACCGTTTTTTTTTCTGGATATCTCTTTTTATACACAATTAATGAACAAGTCTCCTCTTTTTGAAGAAATTATTTTTGTTTTTGTACAAACAAAAACGATTATTCATGGCCTATGTAAAAGAATCTGCAGTAGGAACAGTGGTGGCTCGTGTATAGGCACTGCGGAACTGCAGCACCCCCTATTTCCACTTGATATTAACGATAATGTTTAATATAATGAGTCCTTTTTTCTTTAATTCTTTCTTTATGTTTGTAGTACAATATATATTCCTAAAGCTCAATGTCAGTACTTCCGTAGCCATACCCCAGTTTATGAAAAATATACAAAAATCTTTGTATGGAAATGTGCTCTTCACAGTGCCAGTGACGTGGTGTTTGTTGGGCGCATGCACACATAGGAGGAGGGTGGGAAGGAAGGCAGGACTGCCAGGTATAGAGATCACTGTTGCTCTTGCAGTGCCGGCTCAGGCGTGATGGTGGAAGGAAGTGTTTTTTTTACTCAGCTTAAAAACCGTACACCATATTCTTGAATGTGATAAAGTGTAGAAAAGTGTAGGATTAGATTATTATTCTGCTTCCAGCTATTCTATTTGCTTCATTTTTTTGGTTCTTTTATTTAACAGAAAGACTAAAAGCGCTTACAGTACTTTCAACGGAGAAAAATTTTCCTCAATTGTCATACAGAGATCAAGGAGAAAATTATGAAACTTTTTGCGCAAATTAAAACAATAAGAATGGATTTCATTTTTAAATGAATAGATCAAGCTTGAATTTTAACAATTTAATTTAAAGTAATTAAAAAGTTTTTTTTTGTTAAGATCTTATCAAGTTCCTGAATAATTTTTTTTTATTTTTTTTTTCCTCTTACACAATTTTAAAACAAAGGCTGAAGTTTTTCTGTAGCAGCACCCCCAACTAATTTTAGCTACGAGCCACCACTGAGTAGGAATCTAAATTATACTCAAACTCAACTATACTTATAAATTAATGCCGCTTCGACAGACAGTTGTTATCCAACTAAAAGCACGTGAGGGGGTCAGCAGATTGAACACATTTAAACAAGTATGGTGAGTGTAAACATGTCATAAGATAGTGTTACATTACACTTTGATGTACCCCACCCTCTCCCAATGTAACAACATGTAGACATTATAGCTCCCCTAACCTCTACCCCCTTAAAGCGTTATGTGGTTTATGGACGACCCCTTAACATATGCTATGCTATTTACCTGAATTATCCTATGCTGACCAAATAATATTAAATACACTTTTTAGCTAATGAAATAACCAAAACTAGTAAATACAAGACAGCAACACACAATGGCTAATGGAGAACAGCTGAGCATTCTGGAAGGTTTTAGCACCAAATTCAAAATATAATGTTTGTCCATTGTGTTACTTGGGGACAAACAAACATTGGTTAAAATGTCGAAATTCATGAATAATTTACTAAAATGGATTCTTCAAACAAAAATAACAGTATTATAGGAATATTTTACAGTGGTTATATATTTTTTACTCTTTTTCTTTATTTTTGTATATAACTTCAAAATTCAGAGGTGAGGACAGTTAGCGAGGTGATGGAAGGAACTTTAAATCATTTGGTCTAATTTGTTTTTAATATTAGCATATTTAAATGTTTCTATCAAGTTTTATACACTTTCTACTAATAAATTTGTTGTTTGTTTTAAAAATTACACAACATTTTTATATATCATTGTTCTAAAGGCGGCCTAAAGTCATTCTCCACTTGTAAGTGGCCGAGTCATCAATGATAACTCGAAGTAGCAGATAATTTCCACATGTATTATCACAGACTCTGCCCCATAAGTAAGAAGAATGATCATAAGCATGTGAAGATCCCTGGATGGCACGCTACGCCAAAAGTTCAAGGCTCGATTCCAAAGTCTAGGTGTCATTTTTCAATTTATATAACAAGTTTAATTATATACAAGTGTTCCTACAGCTTTATCAGATCAAATAATCAATTCTGATTTAAATAATTTATACCAATTAATATATTTAAAATGTAGTTAAATATTTCTTATTAACAATGAGCAATTCCCCTTTTTGACGTTACCTTTAATTTTATTTTGTTTTAAACTGGTTAAAACAAACCAAAGGATTGTATTTTAATGAGTGTTGAATGTAGGCATACACGGAGAAGAGGTGAGTGTTGTGTAGGCATACACGGAGAAGAGGTGAGTGTTGAATGTAGACATACACGGAGAAGAGGCGAGTGTTGAATGTAGGCATACACGAGAGAAGAGGTGAGTGTTGAATGTAGGCATACACGGAGAAGAGGTGGGTGTTGAATGTAGGCATACACGGAGAAGAGGTGGGGAGGGAGGAGATGAGTGAGAACACGCTTTTCCCCTAAAGATTTGAGATTTACACTCATAAAATAATCATTTTTCCTTGGTGAAATATTTAATACTAACCTAGTTTGCAAATGTTTGACCAAAAATTAAATATATATAAACTTTGGTTGTATAGGCCTATGTAATAGAGAATTACTCTAAAGGGGTAGCGATGAGGAAGGAACTCCTTTAGAGGTAATCTACCCACAATTGCTTGGAAAGGAAAAAAGAGGGGAACCGGGATTGGACACAGCGTTCCGCATCACCATAGAGTGTGAACTCATGTTGTACTGCGCTAATCCTTCTTTTTACATGGCGATTTTCCAGGAGGCCTATTTCCGTGTCGGGTAAAAAATGAATAAAACAGGTAATGGATGCAACATACAAATAGTTAGAAAGAAAAAAAAATACTACTTATGCATTCCAAAATCAAAGAGTAAGTACACTTTGTTTTCAATAATCATTCCAAAGACACTAGATAGATACTGTCCCACAACAGCGTCAGTTTCAGCTCATGTTCCTCATTTGTTTAGTCCATAGACAGCTTATGCAGCTCATCTTTCTGTTTAATCTGCTGTTTTTCTTTAAGCATGAGCTGCTTATGCAACTCATTCTGATTTTAAAACAGCTGCTTTTGATGATTCATGAGCTGATCATGAAGCTGCTGTTTATGTGCCGCAGCCTGTATCGCGGCTTCAATCATCTCCTCCATCCTAGCTGATCACTTATTTTCTGCACGAAGCTGAGCACACTTTAGTCGCACAGTTTGAATTCAAAGTCGTTGCTCCCTACCCCTTAAGTAAAACAAATGTTTCTCTTCAAGGGAGTTTGCAGTGCCTCGGTTCAAACGTTGATCTACAACCCTCTCAATTGCAACACCCTTGCTCAGTTTGCTTCTATGCAGCTATATTTACAGTTTCAAAGGAAGCTGGCGCTTCAGTGTGACAACTGGCAGCCGTGTGTAAGGCATTAGGAAATGTGTCCTGTGGTAATGTGAGCACAAGAACTGAAGATGATGAATTACCCACGACAAACAAATTATGTAGTAAAAATAACAAAATGACACAAACATTGGTCCTATATGCATTAAAAAAAACTCGGTGTAATACATGGTCGATTAGTCCATCACAAAACTTTTTATATGGGATAAAATATCACACTTGAACCAGAAAAAATAACAAGTTTTCTGCATTCTTCATTAATTGATCCGTGGGATGAGACAGACAGACTAAGTTACTATGCAAACATATTCTAGTAAGGCTTTTAGTCAAACACACATGGAAAATTGTTCATTCTATCGTTTACACTGCATATTATTATCTGAAAGATTTATTAACACACTTAAACTAGTAGGGTAGGGATCATGAATGTAGAATTGAGGAAATTTACTGGCAATTGTATGAAAAACCAACATCAAAACAATCTGTCACAATTCTGTCTAGCCCTGAAATTCCCATAAAAATATCTGGTCAGATGAAGTTTTTTTTAAAATCATTGCGTCCTAGTACCTGTTCAGGCTACACACATATTTATAGTTCATCTAATAGGTTAGGGATGAGGAAGAAAACACTTTAGAGGCTATAAACCCACACTTGCATGGAAGGAGATTGGGAAACCATTTAGGAAAAACCACCCTCTGTGGACCCGACGGATATCGAACCCCGATCTCTCCATCCTTGGAAGTCCCGTCTACAGCGATAGTAGCACCTTAGACCATGCAGCCACTGAAGTGGGTCAGATGAAGTTAATGCCACGGTTCACACACCCTTTGATTTTCTTCACTAGCCTATACTCACTATTTGGTGTTAAATCAATCTAATCTGTCAGCAGCATATTGAAAAATAAATGGTACAACACAATCGCACAAACTTTTATCATAAAGTAAATGATAGTTTGGAAGCAAATTTTCAAAAAAAGGTTTTCAGTAAACTAACCTCAAGTGTAATTTTTTCATAAAAACAATCAGTTTGTCCTGTTAGCCACAATAAACACATTCAAATTTTCTTGGTGGGCAACTTTATTTACAAAACAACCCGCTGAACATATTCTTGTGCAAATACTCACCAGAAAATGTAGGGATTGCTGCCTTTGGTGGACACTGGGTCGCATTACTCTCCTCAGGCCTCGGAGATGGCAGTAAAACTGTATCACAATCCTCAGTACCTTCCACAGAGTAGACAATGGGAGTGCTAAGGATTGCCTCAAGCTCAGGGTCTGTGGACTCCCCAGGTGTAAATGGTCCACCACCAGTCGCCATTCTCCTTTGAGATTCAGTGGCGAAGAATTTCTTCCTCCTTGCCTTCTCGTTCTCCCAACATTTCTCCAGCTGAGATACTTACTGATCGCTGTTTGATAAAAATAATATTAATTCTCTGTTTTATTGTTGGGACTAAACAATAAATGGATACTTTGAAATGTTTGATAATATATGTAAATAAACCAAATTAAAAAAAAATGCTATGCTTATGCCTGAATGTAAACTGAAGTGCTGATTTATTTGGTTAAGTGTTTCAAAATATAAACCTTGTTATGTCTGTAAAAAGGACCAATTATTTACTTTATTATTTATTTGTTATTGCAGTCCTAGGACAAATGAATGTATTTTATTTAAAGAAAATGCTAGTCCTAGTTAGGTCTATTTAAAAGGACCAATTGACTTAATAATATATTTGCTGCAGGCTAAAGGGCTACCCAATTAACACATTATTTTAAAAAATTCTAGGCCTTGCACTTTCAAGACCCCCACATTGAGATGAATTCATGCTTTTGGTCGGCGTACGAACATTAGTAGTGCACTTGATTTATTAGGGCCTACATAGTAAAATGTAATTATTTGTTTGCTTAAATCATAAAACTTTTTTTTTTCCTTTTATGTTTTTAGCAGTGAGATGCTCTCGAGTACAGTTAAAAATATTCTTCGACAAACAAACTTTTGTTATAAAACAGTGTTCGATTGATGTTACTAATTGATGTTTAGCTTACACATATTTTGTTGTTAAATAAATATTTTTAAAAAGTTTTTTTTTCTTTCAAAATAGAATTACTCCCCAATCACATTAAAATATATTTGGAAACAAATGGATTTAAGGTGTGACAGCAACAACTAAAATAAATATAATGTATCTTTAATGAAAAGTATTGTAACTTATTTATATTCTTGGACTTTTTATTGGTAGTAGATTTAATCAATGCTATTAATATCTCAAAAATAAAAAAAGTTAATCTCATTTTTCATTAAATGTGATAAATTTAATTTTACATTATGCTAGACTTTATCATACGATCCATAGTAGCTTCAATGATGAGGTTCTAAATAGCGTCACCAGGATATAAACCTAGTTCATTGGTTACTGCTAGAGAGCGCTCCTCCATGTAATACTAAGCCCGGCCACTAGATAGAGATGTGTATCGTGGAAACATTTTAACATGGTCGTTAGCCATCTCTACTTTTCAAAGATATTAGAATGTCCTTTAAGCCCGTATCACACGACATATGCTTGTACTAGAAATCAAGTGTGCTAGATATCTGTATACTAGCTAGTACAATGGGAATAGGATTAGAGTATTCACACGTTGCTAGTTTGGTACTAGATTCTAGTACAAATATTTATCGAACGTCGGAGATTAATTTTGGGTGCAGCAGCTGCATTAATTACTAATAAAAATATTGAAAATAATGAGAGGGAGCGTAGGAAAAAGAATATAGACACGGTACTAGTTGGGAAAGACGAAATAATGGTCGCAGTATGCTAAATATGATACATTCGGGGTGACACAAACGTTTAGTATCTCCCTAAATTTGTATTCATTTATTTACAATGTGGTCAGAGGCCCCTCAGCCCATGGGTGTCCAAATACAGTATCCTTGATATACAAATGTTCTTTTATAGGCCTACGCACACTTTGTATTATAAAAAAAAAAACCAAGGTTGGTATGCTATCAAGNATGCTATCAAGTTTATTTAGATTAAAATTGGGTCTTGAACACAGTTTGTCGTTTTTAGATGATATGTTTTAAATTAAATTTATATATATTAAATATATTGTCATACTGTGGCAATTTGGTATAATATAAACAAGGATGTTTAGAATAATTTTCTGCCAACAACAAAATCACATACGATGACCATGTTGGCGTCATTTATACCATTTCTCCACACAACAGTCTCAGCGCGCATTGATTGGTTGAATTACACATACTAGTGTCGAAACTAGTACGAAAATAGCGCGTGTTCTATCCTCACAACTACTATGGTAACCAGTACCAAGTGGCAGAACCAGTATACTTTTTCTGATTCACACGACGCTAGACGATGACGTGCTAGCTAGTGCTAGCTAGCACACAGGAATTCAAGTATGAGCTCGTGTCGTGGGATACGAACTTTATATAATGATCCGTGGTTACAAAAGCAGCATAGTCAAATATTGCATATGTCCACCAGATATCTGACAACAAAATATAATATAATAAAACTAGAAATAAATATAATAGATGAACAAAATAAATAAACAGATACTAAATTAATTAAAATTATTACAGTAATGGTCTGAATTTCTTTGGCTTTCTTTGGGCCGCTAAGAATCATCACTGTTTATCTATGGTTTACTCTTGTAATTTTCCACCAGGGTAGAGTAGTGGCGCCTAAACTTCCAATATTTAACAAGGCCATGCACCATAAAAAATAAATGCTTGAATCGTCATAAAATTTGTTATACTATTATCAGGAACATTCAATAATGACACCTAAGACTTACAAGTATAAAATAAACCGGAACATGAAATGTTTTGGCTGCACCTTTAATTGGCAATACTAATTAATGATATTATTTTATGGTGAGAAAAAAAGTAATTATAAAATTGCCTTGCGGAGCCTGAAAAACTATACTTGAGTTCAATGGCACCAGAGCAACAGCAATGGCAACAGAGTTAAAAAAAACAAACAATGGCGATCACTGATTATACCTCGCTCGTATTTTGCTTAAAGCGCACCCGCAGTCCCGCATGCTACACTGAGCTCTTTGGTCTATACTCTCTGTATTGAGCAACTTTATTGTATACAACACTTATTATGTAGTTAAAAAAAGCTATTAAATAATTCAACACATTTAATGTCAACATATTTATACTGGATATATATATAGATATATATTTAAAAGTGCTTTTTCTCTATGCTTCAATTGAAAAAATACAATAGGGCCGAGCACCATACATTCTCAACATTATAAACGTCATTTTAATATGGAAAATAGTGAGAGTGGGGATGACATGGGGAATAATTTTCTAAGTGTGGAGTCCCAAAATTTCATGGTTCAAGGAGAAGAACTTGATGGTAAAATAGCTGAGCAATTTTACTATTATTTTATTTTCAAAGTTATTTATTGAAATTTACATGCCATAACATTTTTCTTTCATTTTTAGTAGACAAAAAAATTAACCTCATGGAATTATCTCACAATTTACAATATAGTTTGGGAAATTAATATTCAAGTTGATATAAGGGCTGTATCTAAATACTATGTCCAATGACACTTGGAAGTAAAGTGTACTTCATCTTACATCAACCTTGACTTGGGAAAAATTGATTTTGATGGTGTCTGCTATATTGATGTACAGATGCACTACAGCATACTTAATAAAATATAAAAATCACCACTTTCGCGCAGGAAGTGTTGAAAGAACTACGGGGGATAGCACACTTTATATTCCTCTCATCCTTGGCCTTTTCTTTCTTAAAATTGCTATAAAATACATTGAATCGATTTAAACAAAAAAACAAAAACAAAAACTTAAAAATGAAATAAGAAAAAGTTCCACTCACCTAAGTCCAATAATGTCATTGCCTTAATAGGCCTAAGAAAACTAGTTTATATATTCATTATGATTTTTCCCAAACCTAACTTAACCTAACCTTTAATATGTGTTAGAAAATTAAATTTATTATTATAAATAGGCCTTTAAAATAAACTATAAAATGTAATAATTGAATGTTGTCACAGTGCCCATACAATGACATAATTTTAGTTAGCAGAATCATGGGTGTAGCGCAAAGCATCACAGGAAAGTTACAAATCATCGTCGCTGTTTTAGTGCACAGGGTCATAGGTGTAATGCAAAGAATTAGGGGAAAGCTCTACTTTATTCTCATTATTTAGATTTTGAAAGAAATTTGGGCAATTTTTTGTCAAGTTTTGTTTGGCTATAGGTCCTGGTATTTATTAATTTTTTTTATCACTACTTTGTTACTTTATGGGGTAGGCAAAAAATTATTCATAGGCTAGCCCTATAGCTCAAAAGACAACAACTCGGTACTTAATCCATCCTCACTAACTTTCTCCACACTTACCTATCCTTGCATAGTTCCTTCACTTCATTATAAATGGTTTATATTTTTCACACATTCTTCTAAAACATTTAACCACGTTTTACATAGCCTGCCCCTTCCTTTTGATCCATGTACTATCTAAGCATTGTTCTATAACAATGAAAAAGAGCCCAAAATGGAATGGATAAATCATACTATCAATGGGGATTGGACACCAACATGGTCTGATTTTAAACACCTTTTCTTTATGATATTGTAGTTAAATAAATTATTTATTATAATTAATACACACAATGGGTCTACTACTAAAACATTTTCTTTTTGTAAACAATATTTTCATGAAAATAACACTAACATTACTAACTAATGTTACTCCATTTGACACATAAAAGGGAAATAGCTATTACAGTGTGTCCAGCAACCTGGAAAGCCAGGGAATTTGCTTAGTCAGGGAAAAGTCAAGGAATTTGATCAAATTTCTGGAATTTTCACATATTCACTAAAATAATAGGCCTAAGCTATTTTAATTTACAATAACCAACTGTCAAAATAACATTTTTCTTCCAGTTAATACTCACGGCAAATTTCTTTTAGTATAGTTGTCCATGTTGAGTATACTAATCTCAATTCTACAAGTCAACATGGGATTTTACTCTCAACTCCCCCCCAAAGTCGAGTCATTAATTCATTAGCCTGTGTAAGGTGAGCTTTTAATGTATAAATATATTCTAACTGAAATCTAGCTTAGATCACACGACCCAATAGCCCATTGCTTTAGGCTGACATCATTTAACCCCTTCATAGTGTGTGACAATTTCAAAATGTGTGTGTTTCTAAAAATACTACACTGAGTTGAGATTTTAATACAATATTGTGCATAATATAGTGACTGGGAAAGTTGTAAATTGACTCTGGAAAATCTTGAAAAGTCAGGGAATTTAAAAATATAGTTTGGTTGGACACCCTACCCTGTACTAGATTAAAATATTAACACGACTTACCATAAGTCCAAATTTAGAAAACAAACTTAATTTGCCTATTTCACAAGGGATAGTAAGGCCATATTCTTCAGTATTTCCTGAAACACTTTTAACATCCTTCAAAACAACATAAGTCCGCCCAAATAAATATATAAGTTTTACCAGTGATTTCCAACCTGGGGGTAAAGATGTAAAATACCCGGGAATTTATAATTAAGGTTTTTACCTGGGTGAATACCTAAACTTCATAAATACCAGGTACTATAAAGCCACATGGCTAACTCACTGACATTAATGTTTACCCACTTTCAGATTAGCTAGAAACTTGAAATTTGGCAAACTTATAACTTCTAGCCTTTAGCTGACGAGAAAATTCCAAAAAGCTAACTCTTAACCCCTGAAAAAAATTCAAAATGTCAGAGCAATTTTAAAGTCAGTGTGGACCTTTCTTTGGAGGTCTCGTGTGGCTAAACGGTAAGACCTATATTCCGTTCACGATAGGTTTTTACCTGGATGACAGTTCGAAAATCATGTGTTTAGGTTTTGGGTTGCCAACACTTGTAAAAGATCACAGTTTTGTAATAAATATAAAGACCTTTAATTACCTGTTATATATTACATTTAAAATAACGTAAACTTAAGTTTTCTCATACTATTTCATTTTTTTTAAATAATTTCTTTTTGTCCATTTCGAAACAATATTTTAAACATAATTAAAAGTACTTATTTTTGGTTTTGGAACGTTACTGATTTTGTGTATTATAGTGCATACATCAATATCTTTTAATGCAGGCATCGTATTTACTTAGAAAAGAGAAAATTGTTGTCATTTTTTTATATACAATACATGATTTTATGATTGTTTTATCGTATTTTGAAATATTTAACTGAATAAAGTATTTTCATCAACTGCGTGTCCGCATCATTGTAAAAAACTTGTTTACCGTTATGTTCAATCATATGGTTTAAATTCGTCAGTCGCCATTTTGAGGCTATGTTCGTTAGAAGTTTTTGTGAAAGTGGTGTGAATATTTTTTTAAGGGGAATAAAACTATAAATAAACTTTGTGTCCGACCTCAAATAAATATATAAATAATATTGGCCTAAATTACTGTGGTTAACTATCACATTAATATATTAACATCTGTTTTCATTACAGTCATCCAAAGTGATAGATGTCAGCTGTTGGCGTAGTGATATATTAGGGATTACTTCTAGTAACATTTCGAGCTGTCATTCAGGTAAACTTAGCTCGTGAATGCCTTATATCAAAAAAAGGCTCTGGAATTACATTAGTTTACATCGACTTGCAAAGAAAACCCACCGGGAGTTTGGGGACGGAGCCCCCAACGAGTAAAGCGAGTATAATGTACACAATCCATGTAATTTTACATAATATATAAAAAATGCTTAATACTCTTATTATTTATGCCCTACTGCAAATTTTTATAGAGAACCATTCAATTGAACACATTGATAAGTCATTTTTTATATTAATCCTTCTTTACAATTGCCCAGTTCTTAATCCTCAGTATTATTTACCTATAGCTTGTGTATTTTAGGGCTTACACAATCTTAAAATAAAAACATAACTAGGTAGAAATAACATTAACAGATAGAGAAGTGATTTGAACTGTTTTTATTTATACATTAATGGTATAAAATTATAGAAATAAGGAAACTTTCTGACTCAACTATACAGAAAAATATAAACACTCTTGCTAGAAATATGTTGTTAATTAAGACAATTTTCATAAAAATTAATTCAGCCTTTCTCCAGTAATATAATGTTATATGTATGTTATTACATATATATGTTGTGTTAAAAAATCCAATATTGAGATGCAAAATTAATTAGATGATACCAATCCACTGCCCCCTTCAATTAAAGTCATTCTCATTACCTAATAACACTTCATTCAAATTCAATAAATCACTTTCACAAGTAGGTGTAGGGGCCATCATATCCTCTTCCTCTGCGTCATCTTCATCATCATTAGATCGCAGCTCAGTTTGTTCTGATGATGTGTCACTGTTTTTCTCTTTTGGTTTCTTTTGGCTTGTTGCTACTGTTTAGTAATTTCCAGATATGAGATAAAAGTATTTACTTGGTTGCCCGTTGTGTTAGTAGGTAATTTCTTTTTGCTTTGAATCCAAGTGAATGTACTGATAATTTTTCTGTGGCAGCTGATGTGACAGCGTCCCAAAGGATTATTAACTGCCACATCAGCAAACACAAGTTCCTCGTAAGCCCCTTCACCATAACATTGGGCTTAACTCATTTTCAACCCCGCCATTCCAAATGAACTGACAACAGTCCTTTCACTCTGTATTCAGCTAAATCTTGCCGAATTTTTATAACATTCAAGCCAATGTGGTGACATACTTCACATATAAAACTTATTGCATCAATCACTTCTGTTGCTTTCAATTTGTTGCCTTGTGCTGCTGGATTCAAAAGATCTGCTGCCAGGTGGATTTGGCCTAATCCACATTTTTCCCGTTCTGTAAACTTTATCAAAAGCTTTTACTCATCTTTTTGGAGTGGATACACAGGAATTTCTTTTTTTTTTTTTTTGTTAAATTTTGAATCTGGGGAGTGTTTGATTCCATCGCAGTTATCATGTCTACAATGAGATTAAAGATGTTGGTAATTTATGTTATGTCACTAATGATGTTAGTTATTTATTAGAGCTTATATGATTTTGTAAGTGTAAAAAAAGTAAATATTATTACCATTATTATTAATAATAATAAATTATCACCACCACCACCACCATTATTATCATCACCTTGCCCTGCTATCCGTTCGGGTTATACACAAGTAAATAATAATATTATTATTAGCACCGCGTCTTACTACCCGTTCGGGTTATACGCACTTACGCTAATGTGTAATGGTAGGGCGATAGTGAGATGAAATGGAGGACCTACAGTTTAACGTGGGATCCGAACCACGGTGGAGGCCTGGCATTCCCCACATTCACAAGATGTCTTGTTAGAGGTGAAGGAAGGGTTTGGTAATCAGATAAATCTTTGCCGGGAGCGAGGATTGAACCCCGGCCGCCAGCATAGAAGTCTGACACCTTACCCCTAGACCGCCAGGTCACCTAAATAATATTAAATATAATTTTAATATTACTTGAAAAATTTATTATTTTTATATGCTAGGCTTAAAAGAGTTAGTTGATATACTATTTTTCCGATTGTATTAAACTATAAATACTTATTTTGATGTAGAATTTTTTTCAGTGCAACTCCATCCAAAAATTGATTTTGTAAATTAATTTTTTTTTTGCTTCTCTGGGTATTTATAATTTTTGAAATATTTTTTTTGGGCTATTACAATAATTTAAAATTTTAAAGTAAATTATTATAATGTTATTTATAGTATTAATATGATCAAAACAAATGATTTTATTTCCAAAAAATTACTTAAAATACAGTCAGGAAATGCATGCTATTACTCAGTCAGTAAGTTGTTGAGATCTCACCTGCTGTCAAGGAATATAAAATTCAGAATACACAAAACAATAATTTTACCGTGTTTTTTTATGGGTGTTCAAAAACAAAGTGTATGAAGATATTTGGTTCAAAAAAGGATGAGGCTACCAGGGAGTGGAGCAGGTTACATAATGATGAATTACATCATCTGTACTCATCACATGGCATTGTTAGGATAGTCAAATTTTGTAAATTACGGTGGGCAGGATATGCAACGTGAATATGAGAATCTAGAAGCACGTTAAGAGTTTGGACTGACAAACCCACTGGGAAGACTTAGACGTAGATGGCTAAAATAATATTTCTTGTAGACAATATAAAATAGTAAATGTGGTAAGTTTGGTAAAATATTTATTGCAATGATGATAAACACTGATTTTAGTCAGGTTAGCCAGCATAATTCATTAATAACTAAATAGTAACTAGTGCTTTTATGGTAGTTGAACATATTAATAGAAATGTCTTATATCTTAAGTTGGAAAACAATCAATATGTATGCTTACTCTCAATATTAAATTTTTAATTCAACTGAAATTATAATTTTAGAAAGGGACCATTTAAAAATAGTACATTTAATGATTACTGGTATTGAAATATTTTTAATTTAGTGCTCTATTTATCTATTTTTTTATTTTCATTGCCTTGTTGTGGTAATGCAACTTATATAAAGGATAATTTTATTCAAAATGGATGAAATATTGAATTAATTCATTATTCGAAAGTAGTTTTAGAGCTCTATTATGTTATTAATGTGAAAATTGATAATAATTTGAACAATCTGTTAAGTTACCGAATGATTAATAATTAAAACAGAGATTTTATTTTATAAATTTGATAATGATTGCCTGTTTTCCTACCAAACAGATGATGCAGATGCGGATGCAGCATTAACGGCTGAAAACACAGACGACTCTAACCAGGGTGGTGGTGACAAATCAGGTTACATGTTGAGAGAACAAGACAGATTCTTACCGATTGCAAACATTGCTAAAATAATGAAAAGAGGTATACCGGAACCTGGTAAAATAGCTAAAGATGCGCGTGAGTGTGTCCAAGAATGTGTGTCAGAGTTCATCAGTTTTATCACCAGTGAGGCAAGTGATCGCTGCCATATGGAGAAGAGGAAAACAATCAATGGTGAAGATATCTTATTTGCTATGACCACACTTGGTTTCGATAACTACGTCGAACCTCTTAAACTGTTCCTTCAGAAGTATCGTGAGGTAAGAACTCTCACTTTTAACTATAGTTCAATTTTCATAGGCTGAAAGGGCCTTATCTGACAGCTAGAAATGTTACCAGATCTACTTTCACACATTCATACATCAAGTAAAGCGATCTGCATTTATCACTTTGGATAGATATTATTAATACATATTATTTAGCATTAACAAAGTAGTAATATTTTATCAATATTGAGCACAAAAAATAAGTTTTTTTTTTAAATAATACCCTGCCTATGAAAATTGGACTTTTTTTTTTAAAAAGCTTGTGCAAACCCAAGATTTTAAATATAATTTTAATCTTAACTTACAAACTCTAAACAGAGGCAAATTGATTTAAAATATAATAAAATGGTTATAATTGAATCAAAATTGAATATTTCATAGTGAAAAATTTTCAGATCAAATATTTTATAGTTAAAATGTTTTTAGTTAAATCACAATTGCATGTTATATGATTAATTAAATGATACAATCATTTCGAATTCAATTTGAGCACTAGGCTAAATTATATGCATTTTTAATTTACTTGAATAAAACAATGTCAATAAACCGTGCCTAAATAATGACTAGATTTAAAATATGACAAGATTCGTAAGCTTATTTTGGTCAAGTCAAATAATGGCTATAGGCTACCCCAACTTCTTTAACAAACGTTAGTTTATTCAAATGTTTAAATTTAGATTAAAATTTCAAATAAAATTTCATTGAACTGGGATCTATTAGGATTTGAAATTTATAATCTGATAGGATTCTTTAAAATATCAAGATTCAGAGTTTTGAAATGAATACAAATCTCTTATTTGAAATCTCATAGCTTTACAGAGGCTTAATATTTTCTTAAAATTGTTTCTCCCATATTCACAGATTGTTAAATGCATAAACCATAATATTTTTTTTTATAGGAAGCCCACATGTTGATCAGAAACATTGATTGAAAGTCACTACAATTTGGCATTCTATAAATAGTGCCTATGTCTTGTTTGATTTATTAATTATAAAGTTTATATAAAACATTATGAAAATATTTCAATTTAATGCTTCCTTATGGATTAGGCTTACAGTATAATTTCTTTTTACAATATTTACTAAACGGGTTAAAAATGTAAATACATTATTATTGTACACAGGTGACCTGGTGGTCTAGGGCTAAGGTGTCAGACTTCTGTGCTGGCGGCCGGGGTTCAATCCTCGGTCCCGGCAAAGATTTATCTGATTACCAAACCCTTCCTTCACCTCTGACAAGACATCTTGTGAATGTGAGGAATGCCAGGCCTCCACCGTGGTTCGGATTCCACGTTAAACTGTAGGTCCTCCATTTTATCTCACAATCACCCTACCATTACATATTAGCGTAAGTGCGTATAACCCGAATGGGTAGTAAGACGCGGTGCTAATAATAATATTATTGTACAGCAATATTGTTTTTCTGCAATTGTGGCGACTCAAGTTTCCAGTTTAATAATGGGCTTCCTGTGAAAATCAAACTTTACATCACATCATACCTTTCAAAACAATGAACACACATTTTTTAACATCATATTGACACTGTCAGAATATTATACCCACAATCTTACAAGACAACACTTTTTACCCAAAGATTCTACAACCCAATGTTAACTTTAAACAGAAGTATTCTTGTAAAAGACTGACTATAAATATTTGACAAAGTCAAAATATAAATTAGCATACATAATCATGTGTATGCATCAGTGGTCACTTGTTCTCCATATAGTTTGTCACCAGGGGCACATTCAAAAATTAAGAAGAGTATGTTTCTTGGTCAACAATGATTTTTTTAAATGGAAATGTATATTTGAACATTTAATAATATAAAACCAACATATTTTACATTCAAGTGAAATAAAAAAAGGCAATTTTTACTTTACTTTATATGGCGGCTATTCTGACAATTATCAGTTGTTTATAAACCTTTTTCTTTCTACCCCAAATTTTCTTGGACTAAAAAGTAAGGAATTAAAAAAAAAGAAACAATAAAAGTACTGTAGTTTTAATCCAATTCATCCAAAAAGCTAACATTCTTAAATATAAGATCAGGCTTTCACTGCTCGAGCCCTAGAACTTGGACTTTTAATTTACCACAACAAAAACTTTTAAGCTCATTTAGCATAAGTTGCCAAGGGAAATACAATCATTTATAGTTTGCATGAAATGGAAATAAAATATACAAATATGCAGTACACCTCAAAGAAGTTTTTCATATTAAAATTGTGCATGAGGTAAATGTTTTTTAGCTTTCATTTGATGTGAAAGTAAGTAAAGTAGGCCTATAAGTGTTTTGAAGTTCACTATGAAGTGTGTCGCATAGCGCATATAACTCTTTAACTAGTTTCAAGTGTCTGGAAAAGCAATAAATACAAATTGGTCTAATATTTATGATACATTGTTTTAGGCAACCAAAGGTGATAAACCATTATCAGCACCGGACATGTATGTTGATGATGATATGGCAGACGACTCTCTCAGTAAGTTTAAGTTCTGTTAATTGGTTTTTATTTATTAGTAAATGGTAAAATAATTATTGTAAAATATAAGTACATACTGAATTAAAAAATAATATTTACAAACAGTACACACCATACAATTGGTTTAGAATGGGTTCTAAAGGTGCTGTCTTCCATTTTATTGACACAGACTAACTTTATATTTTATTTGCAAACATTTAGAAGAGGTAAGCAAGTTTTAAATTTATAAGCTAGCTTTAAATTTAGGCATAATGTTGTTTATTATGTTAGCACCACTTGTAAGCTCTATAAAGTGGGCTTCCAGATTGCTTGATGTAGTTTAAATTTAGACTAATGGACGTCTAACTCAAATGAGTAGTAAGAAATGGTGGTAAGAAAGTAAAAGTGAAATTTATTAAGTATCCTTAATTTGTTTCTTTTAGTTACAGTCTATATTTAGAAACTAGAATTGCATCTAGGTCTTATGGGCATTTTTAAATACTATAGTAAGTTGTTTTATATGTTAAAGATGCACAAGCATTGGCCGGGAACATTCTGATGTCAGACCAGAACGGTCAAACAGAGACTGTTATTTACACGTATCCAGATCAAATTCAGCAGTTTCAACTTGCTTAAAGGAAGCTTTCTCCAGGAAATCTCTCACAGCATTTGAGGTCACTTACGAGTAAATAACTGGCGAAGAAAATAAAACAACTTGAATTAATTTTACCTTTTTGTTTTGATAGTTATCTTAAGATGTATTTTAAATATTTTTAATTTTTTGTTCTTTGAGTTATATTATTTATACCAAGTTATAAACATTGGGTCTTTTTCTTTAGACCTTTTATTGGCTTGAATAGCTGATTTTTACTGCTTCTATAACATGACATGTTGATTACCAATTAATTTAATTACAAATGATTTAAAATTATAAAATCTTGTTTGCAAATGAAAAGAGTTTTATAAAATATATAAATAAAAACACTAAACATTGTTCTATTAGAATTGTGAAGATTAGTGAACATATTGAATGAAAACTACATAGTTTTGACATTTATTGTGAAGTGACTTATATTATCGGAAAGATAATAGCATTGATTAAGGCAAGTGTATTTATGTAATATTGATGTATTACTTAATCTAATATTTTATTTGTGATTTTAGCAATGGCATGAAGTAACATTAGATGGATTATTCATCACTGTTTCTGAGGTACTACACTAGACACCTAGGGGAACATTGTATTGACCTATGTGATTTTCTTTAGATACTAAACAGAATGTGTAGTTAAAATGCCAGCGTCCTAATCGAAGTTTCTCTTTTCTAGTGGAATGAACTGCTTATTACTAAATTTTTGCTTTCTTGTTTCACTCACTATTTCAATTAGATGTTAAAATAATTAATATATGGTAAAAGTTTGGTTGAAATGTAAAGTTTTGGTCACTTCTGGGGACTTAATTGGTGTAGTGTTACATTATATATTTAAGAAAATATTAATATTTTTATTGAAATAAATGTCTGAACATAATCAATTATAATTTATATGCATGTGAAAAGATCCGTTTAGAATTAAGTTTGTACTATACTAGTTTTTAAAAATAGCATCAAGTAACACTTTATGGTATCTTAAGCTAAAAAACTCTAATATATATTTTAAACTTTTGGTCCATTACAAAACAATAAAACATATTTTCAGGATGTCTACCATCCGGAAAACCCAGGAAAACTGGAATTAGCCAGGAATTTGAAGTGGTAAAAAAAAACGGGAATAAGTAGGGAAGTTTGCGAGGGGTAGGGGGGGAATATTGTTTTACTCAAAATATAATAATCATTAAATCAGAGTAAACAATTATGTTTGCAAGGGAGAAATCCTGGGGCAAGTTTGTTGAGAAACTAAAGGACAACTACAAAGGAAACAAGAAAATATTTTATGGGACAATTAAATATAAGACAAAGCCCAGAGAGATGCTGGCTTAAGAATCCTGGATACAGCTGGAGAAGTCAAGTGGAGAGAAGAGGAGGCGATGAAAACATGGAAAGAATATTTTAAGGAATTATTGGAGGGAACAGAAATAAATAGCAGAGGAAAGATGAGAGAAACAGTAGTTATAGAAGAGGAGGTTGATGAATTTCATATGTGAGACTAAGTAAGAGATAGATTTTTAAGAATAGAAGATAAACACCGATTGGTTCCAAACAGAAAGGAGGGTGGAACAAAGAAGCATTTTATCACCACTCCTATTTACTATTTTAATGGATGAAATAATATCTTGAGTCCAAGGTCACAGAAACTCAGGGTAACCGAAGGAGATGGCATAATCAGACAATGTCATGACCTGAGAGGAGTTTGAAAGAACTAGCTAAATGGGCAGGAGTGATGGAACGATGGATGGACATGAATGTGGAAAAGAGCAAGTTAACGAAGGTGGTTAGAAACACAAACCGAGCAAAGAAAGTAACAATTAGAAATGGGCTACTCAACACATTGAATCCTCAAATTCTGATAAGTATTTGAGATTTGAAGATTTGGTGTTTTATTGGAGTCGATGGTCGAATCTTTCACCTTCTAATCAAAGCATAATATTTTGATTTTTGAATTCAAAAATTACTATGTGAAGCCTACTTGAAAAGCACAACTAAATCCGTAATCATTATTTTGTTGGACAAAAGAGATAAACATGAATTTTTTTTCTTTCTTCTTTTAAATAACAATTGTTAGGTGTAGAAAATTTAACATGCCTAATACTCTATCCTTCCAGCCCTTTGGGAAACTTGGACTCCCGTATCAGCGCATGCTTACTTCTAAAACTGTCACCTCACGAACAATCTTGTAAATATTTTAATAAACATTTTAAAGCTCTTCAAAAACTGAAAATCAAAACTAGAATTACAAATAAACTCAAAATAAAACAAATTACGACTTTTTTTTTATAGAGAAATAAGAGCATATTACACACGATACAAAGTCAGCCACCATGACGTATATGTTTACTCACAAGCAGCCAGAGTGATGTTCAAATAAACATGACTGTTAATTCTTACTACCCAACTGGTTTTAATTATCTACAACTATGCAAAGCACCCCAATCTATTTCATATGATCCTTAAGTTATATATTTTGTTGGGTTTCATAAAAAATAAATACTGTCAACAGTTAGACACCGATAAAAACTTTATTTACGCCTACCGGCCAACGTATTGTAAATTGATTATTTGTTTAAAATTGATTCAGGTAAACTAAACACCTAGTAAGTGCTCTTGAGTTTTAAGAATTAAATAACGGCTTGCTAATTCATGATTTGTTTTTAAATTGATTTTAACTAAGAATTTATTATATTTTTCAACTATGCTATTACAGTAATTGTAAAGATATTCAAACACAGTCTCACCTAATAAAATAGGAATGAACATATTGCAAGAGTATGTTCGTGTTTTAAATAGAATATATTCTCATAAATCAATGTATCACAAGAATTGAATGTAGTTCTTGTTTTCTATGCAAAGATAGATAATAGATATAAAAGAATATAATAATAATAATTATTATTAATATACATACTTAGGCATTATTGATATCAATATTTCCAATGTATGTTTAATTGTTAAGCATGTTGTTTTAGTATTTTTTTTAAATCTTTATTTTTTTTAGCTTTCTTATCAAAATAAATGATATTACCTCAGCAGTCAGGATGATTAAAGTTGTTCGAAAAGTACCTAGGCTTAATCTGTTTGTTTATTTCACATGTTTTTATAAACTTAACTCATTCTATCAACACTTAAAAATAATTTAAAGACACTCAAATTTTGATTGATTTGATTTCTAAACAATAAAATGAGTTTATATTGTTTAATTTGGCTGGATTTCACCAGTATTTTGCTAGGGATGGTTAGGGTTGATTAAAATCAAAAGCATGATTGAAATAAATCTTAATTTACAGCTTAGGCCTATATTGTGTAATGTAGGTCTATTTGTAATCCATTAAAATATCTAACATTTTGCTAGAATTCGGATTTGATATGATTCAAAAATAAAATGTAGATTTAGTTTTGCGAAATATTGGATTCGACCCATCTCTAGTAACAATCAATGGAAAGGAACTCAAAAAGGTGGAAGATTTCCGCTATCTAGGAAGTAAGATTACTGCAAACGGAAAGATCCAGGAGGAAATAGGACACAGGATGGAGAAGAATGGATAATTCTACCATGTAGTTAAGGATATAATCTGGCCATTAAGTATAGGAAAAAGAGGCCAAAATTTTGTATTGACATACAGCTCTGAAACCCGGACATGGACAAAGAGAGACTTAAGTAGATTGCAGATAGCAGAGATGAGGTTCCTAAGAGGCAGTGAGAATGTAACAAGAAGGGACAAGATAAGGATTGAAATAATTATGGAGGATTTAAAAGCTATACCATTAGAAGACACACTGAAGAGATAAGGTTGCTGTGGTTAGGTCATGTGATGAGAATGGAGAAAGCCTTACAGAACACGGACAAGATGGATGGACCAAGCGCAGAAGTACATGGAAGCTAAAGGAGAGGACTGGAGATGGGTGGCTGAGGGAGAAGTTTGGAAAGATTGACAAGAATGGAAGAGGATGTACCAGACGACCTATAGATGTGGAAATGTTGAATGATGATTATGATTAAATAACACATTTCACTGTGATTCAAACTGTCTCGTTTTGTTTGTAGCTGTGTAGTATATTTTTTAATTTTCTAATTCCTAGTAGACTGTTAATGAAAAACAATTTATTTAAATTTTTAAACTTATTATTATTCATAAAAAAAATTAATAAGAAACGGAGGGGGTGGGAGGTGGGGTAAATGGGGAGGAAAAAAGAAGAGTGTGACATAATTTTGAGTCAGGGAATTTTGGGAAATGATCGGGGGGAATCAGGGAAGAAGTCAGGAATTTAATTTTTTAAAGTGCGGTGGTGGGAATTGTGAGCTAAGAACAGTATTTTTGCAATTTATGTAGATTTTTTTTTTGGCAAAATAAATCAAATATTTCTCCATTATAAATATACAGTTTAATTTTATTCACATAGTTATCCTAACAGTTCTTGAATATCTATCAAGTGTGTCCTAAAATTTAATGAGAACTTTTGTCTTGATTTAAAAAGTTTTTCATCAAAATTATTGCTAATAGACATTTTGACAAATATTTAAGAAATGTTGTGATTATTTTATGTAGAAAATTAAATTCTACGTTTCTTCTGGAGCAATATTTGATTTATTGCGCTGGAGAAAAAATTGTTTACTATAAAAAATTCAAAAAATTCACCTTTTCTTGTGTCTTCTTCTAACCCACGTTAACGACAAAAGGTTTGTATATATTGCAGATAAAGTTATATTTTGTTTGTAAAAACATTTTCACATATTAAAGCATTTTCGATTTTGCATCTTTTTACTAACCTAAGGTTGGAATTTGGAAAGATTTATTTGAAAATACCACTAGCAAAACAATCATTCTTGCTGTTAATGCAAATTTTTCTTGCCTTTAATTATAAATAATGGGTACAGATTTCTTATTTATAGTAAATTTGAATTTTATATTTATAATTGTATACAAGTTCTTCCCTCTAATTTTAATGAATCGTAAATATTGTTAAACAAGTAGTCAACAAACATGAATATACAATAACAATTGAAAGATAAAAAACATACATTTAGGTTAAGTAACTCTTATCGGTTAAAATATACACACATTAAAATTAATAAGTTGTGATAATAAAAAACACATATCCTAAGTCTGAGATTACACCTTGTAATTGATAATTTTTTTAACATACATACATACATACATACCTAATCACACCATTCGCTTATGGGGTAGGCAAAAAACTGCATATAGCTAATAAAAACCTCTGTACTTATCTATCCTCACTAACTTTATTCACATTTCCCTATTCTTGCATACTCCCTTTGCTTCAACAATAGACTTACGCCTATTTATACATGATCTTTTATTCTTAAAACTCTTAACAACTCTCTTTTTTGCACAACATCATTTAGCCATGTCTTAAATGGTCTACCCCTTTTGACCCACACACTCCACTTTCATATATTTGCTTTGTCACTCGATCCACACTCATCCTCTCAACAGGCCCAAACCAACATAACACACTTCTTTCATATAGACCTATTGGATTCCCTTTCAAAACACACTCCTTCAGCACCCATTCATTACTGACTATGTTCATATGAGTTTTTCCACACACATTTCTTAGATATGTTATTCCAACCTCATTCACCTTGCTCTTGTGTTTCTCCTGATGTCATCTCACTTTTATATAATGCCATCTTTGCCTCTTTTGATGCTATTTCATTCTGTGCAATAGTCCACATATATTGAATTACTCTCCGAGATATATTCACATACCTCTCAATTTCTACATACACCCATTCATATTTACAGAACATTCTGCCCAGATACACAAAAAGCATTCACTTGGACTAACCCGCCTCGGTGGCATAGTTGGCTAACGCGCTTGTCGTGTTTAGCTCGACTACTGAGGACGGGTAGATCGAGGTTCGAATCTCGGTCGGGTGAACTGGAGGGTTTTTTTCCTAAATGGTTTTCCACTCTCCCTCCACGCAAATGCGGGTTCACTTCTTCTAATTCAACCTTCCCAATTCCTAATCCATTAGAGTAATTAGTACTTAAAGCGTATAACCTGAACGGGTAGTAAGACGCGGTGCTAAATATTAAATATTATTATCACTTGGACTAACAGTTTTCCATTTATATGAAGATGCATTCTGCGAGTCACTTTAATTTTCAGTTATTAATACGGCATTATCTTTATATAGCAGCACTCACATTGTACACTAATCGTGTCCTCACAAGCATCCCTCATACATTTATCCATGAATACATCAAACAACCATGAAACCATAACACAACCTTGTCTAACACCCTGTTCAATGTCAATTCATTATTCGCTCATAGCTCCATCCAACCTAAGTCACATTTTACTTCCAGCATACACCACCATAATTGCACATACCAATCATGCATCCACACCATACTCCCTCGGAACATTCCATAACATATTCCTATTCACTCGATTGCATGCTTTCTCCAGATCAATGAATGCACAATAAACCTCTTTACTTACTGTGCCATACATTGCTCAATCAAGTGTTGCATTGCAAATCCATGCAAGCTCTACCTGGTATGAAACCACATTGCACACCCCAAATCTTGTCTGCAATTTTTTCATGCGCCTTCTCAATTAAATTATCATAACATCTGATAAGTAATGTTTTTGAATATTCAATCCTCAATTCAAAATGCAATTATTGTGAGATTTATTATAAAAGATTAATACATTTAATTCAAGAGTTGAATACGATGGTATAGTTATAATTTATGGAATTTGATCCAAACAGAAATAATTTGGAAGATATTTTATAGTAAATGAGTTAAAAAGTTGTAATATGGACAGTTAAAAAAAATTGATCAACTCTTTCATTTTCAACTATGCATAATACAACAAATTATTAACTCATTTACTATAAAATATCTTACAAATTATTTTTATTTAGATCAAATTCTATAGATTATAATTATCTTATCTTCACCTCTTGAATTCCACATACTAATCTTTCATTGATCTTTTATAATATATCTGAAAATAATTTAATTGTTTGGTTTAGGATTGAATATTCAAAAACATTTATTGTCAAATGTTAAAATAATTATCAAATACAAGGTATGATCTCAGTCTTAGATGGTTTTATCATAAATTATTAATTTTAATGTATTTATTTCAACCAACAAGGGTTACTTAACCAAATTATATGTACTTTCAATTGTTAATGTATATCTATTATCCATGTTTTTTGACTCCTTGTTTAGCAATATTTAAAAGTCATGTAAGTCCCAGTTAAAATTTACCCAAACAATTATTAATTAATTAATTAATTTCTCAACCTATTTTAATGTGTTCTTCTTAAAAACCTAGTAACCTTATTGTTAAAGGTATCATTACAAATGTTTTACCCACATCGGTGGTCAACTGCTCTAAACCGTCACACTCGTGTAGGAATGGATTGCCGGCAAGGGTGGCTTAAGGGCGATGTGAACCGAGCAGCTGCCGGCTGGAGAGGGTGCCAAACAGAGCTAAACCTAGCCTAATGTAGCCTGGGTGAGATATGAAAATAAACCCAAAACCTAACATAATCCTAGGCGTAATAGTGGAGTTTCAAAGCATAACAATAGTTCACTTTTGATATTAACATTAAATTTTACATATTAATATAATATTGTGGTGAGTAAATTTTAGTGCCGCTCTCAAAAGGTTATTTTACAATTGCCATCTTAAAAAAATAGCACACTAAAATCATTTTTTGTTGTTGCAATTATAATGTAATTGTTGGTATGTTTGTTAAACTTATGATAAAAAATATAAGAAAACATTGTTTACAAAATAGGTTTTTATAGTTTTAATTGTAATCCTAACTGTTTTTGTACAATCTCAAAGTGAAACATTTAGCATAAAGTTAACATTTGTGGAGTTTCCCCTTCAGATTATTTCCTTATCAAGCCTGGGCTACTTTAGGTTTGGGGAGTATTTTCATATTTTCTCTAAGTCCAATCGTCATGGGAAATGTGGTAACTTACAGCTAGAACAACATTTTAAGAATGGTCAAAAGAACGACAATATAAAAATAAATGGTTTTTGTCAACGTTTTGACTGCCAAAAGTGACAACAAATCAACATATTATGGTTTTATAGGTCATATAGTTTGGCTAATGGCTTCATGAGAGAATATCTGGTAACTTTTGTTAGCTATCAGTTAACACCACACCCATGACAATTCGACTATATTGTCCACCAGTTATATAGGATGTGCCAAAAAGCGGTCCTACTTGGGCACAAAACTTACCTCAAGCTACCTCTGATTGCCGGTGATGGGGATATTGAGGCTCGAATTTTTGTTGGGTGTACTGGGGGTAGTTTTCCCTAATGCGTTTCACCCCACACAAATTTTGGAACATTTCCTCTAAGAAAGCTGTGGGGTCCCAGAGTGACCAAATTGTTGAGGGAGCAGCTACTAATTCTATGTCTGGTTTTATTTAATAACATGTCAACCAGCTTTGAATCCATTCTACAGTAGCCCCATGACTTCTTTGGTGCTGACTGAAAACTTTGAAAAGCTACCAGATCAAATTATATATACCTACGCCAAACCATATGATATGCAAAAACATGTGTTTACCAGCTATCACTTCTGACGGTCAAAATTTAGGTATATACCTAAATGTTGACTGTCAGAAGTCAGTTGTGAGCTGTCAGTCAGCACCAAAGAAGCCATGGGTATACACTACCTGTAGATACAAATGCGATTTTATGGATCTCAAGCAGCTACAATTCAATATCTTGGGGTGTGCGAAGCGTCCAAACTTTGACTTGGCTTTAATGCAAATATCAGCTTTGACTTCATTTTAAAACAAATTCTGGTTTCGAAGCTTCACTAGTAAAAATATTTGCAGCTAAAATACTCCATTTATGTTCAATTATTGTCATACTGAGCTGTTTAGCACATTACAAATTAATATTCTGAAACCTCCTTTACCTAACTAATTCAAAATAGAAGGCTCAGATAGTTTAAAAATAATTATAAACACAATCAGAATGAGTTGTTTGAGTAATTGCTTCAAATGTCTGAGTACAAACACCTGAAACGCAGAGCACACAACTCATCTGGTTGCGAGAATGATAGATGGCCGTCCTCATAGGTCAAAATTTAGGTATATACCTAAATGTTGACTGTCAGAAGTCAGTTGTGAGCTGTCAGTCAGCACCAAAGAAGCCATGGGTATACACTACCTGTAGATACAAATGCGATTTTATGGATCTCAAGCAGCTACAATTCAATATCTTGGGGTGTGCGAAGCGTCCAAACTTTGACTTGGCTTTAATGCAAATATCAGCTTTGACTTCATTTTAAAACAAATTCTGGTTTCGAAGCTTCACTAGTAAAAATATTTGCAGCTAAAATACTCCATTTATGTTCAATTATTGTCATACTGAGCTGTTTAGCACATTACAAATTAATATTCTGAAACCTCCTTTACCTAACTAATTCAAAATAGAAGGCTCAGATAGTTTAAAAATAATTATAAACACAATCAGAATGAGTTGTTTGAGTAATTGCTTCAAATGTCTGAGTACAAACACCTGAAACGCAGAGCACACAACTCATCTGGTTGCGAGAATGATAGATGGCCGTCCTCATAACTATATAAGTCCCGTCCCCCCCCCCCCCCANCCCCCCCAAATAAAGGATGAATAAACACAAATGTAAACAAACAAATATCCTAAAGGTATTTTCAATATTCATAACATTAAGAGAGAAAAAAATGCCTTTGTTAATATTTATTCATCGAAAATATAATTAAATATATCTATATATGTATTTCAACAAGGTAGAACCATGTATGATGGTAAAAAAAATATAATATTTATCATGTATATGAAAGATTGATATAAAGGATATATCAATGTTAAATATAGAATTACATTAGAAAATTTGCAAGCGATAAAGAATAACATATTAACCATCACTTTCCACAAAGACTAGCTTGTTAAGCTATGTTAAATAGCCCCCAGTAAAATAAAATAACAAATTTATATCTATCTCCATAATACGCATATATGTAAATAAAGAATTATTCAAAAATTGAGTGCTCAAAACTTCTATCATCGGTCATTAAAAATACTCCAATCCCTATTCCCATTTTATGAGAAAACATCTTCAACGAAAATACATAATATAATAAAGAAACAGGATAACTCGCAAGAGTAATTTCAAACGACAAGATAAACTTTCTCATTATTGTAAATGAAAGAGTGAAAATTCATTAAAGACATCTTCGTTAATAAACCACGAAATAAGATCTTATTATCAAGATTTCTTTGGTCAATACATGTATCGATCTCAACAAACTAAACATAAGTCTTGATAATAATCTTTAATCGATAATCTTTGAATAATTTCACATATCATAAAAATTAATACTGATCTACAATTTCAATGATTATTAGTTTTCCCCAAAAAACAATTAATTTATAAAAGGCCAAAAAGAAAATTTAGAAAAGGTTACATTAAAAAAATATATATCATTTAAGCCAAAAAAGAAAGTTGTTCTTACATTTTAGATAATTTGTAGCCACGGCGGCTACATACTCCTCAATCTAAACCAAGTCCAATAGTGTCGGACATGTTGTCATACCAACATTATATATTCCTGAACACCTAGAGAAAATGGAAGGAGAGGATCAAGGTGGGGGAACACATTAAGATCACAAAGGGGGGGGGGTGAGGGGGGCGGGCAGGGATACACTTGACAAATTTAGCTTCGACAACAAACTCCAAAGAACTGGAATGTTTTGGGCTAGAGTGAAACATGCATCTCTTCTTTTCTTAAGGTCTTTGAAAAGTTTTGATATGTAGTGAACTCTAGTGGCCGCCGTTTGAACCTAGGTGGGTTCGGTCAGTTCATCACGCGGCGCAGTTATGCTCGAATGTATTTTCGTTGCCTCGCCGAACTGTTGTCAAGAGGCGCTTGAATGGTGAAATGGACTAAGTTTTTTATTGTTCTGACTCGTATATTCTTTAATTGTAGCCAAATGATACAATTCATTTAGGAAATATCTTAAGCAATCGGATTGCGTGTTGTGATAATAACTTAATTTGTAATAGTAACACGAAATATTACAAACGAATGTGCAATAAAACATTTTCCAAGTAATTTTAGTTCATAAAGTAATATAAATAGCCACAATATAATATTTTTTCAAGCATAAAACAACTAAAAGAAAATATTTGAACTTCAATTTGGCTTCAACTATATTTTATATTTGCTTTGATTTGAAAAAGTGGACTTCACACACCCCACCAATATCCATTTAAAGGGCCTCAATTCACAGTTTAAAAACTATTGAGACTAATTGTCTTCAAATCTTCTACTGGACAGTTATACAAATAAGTAGCAAGGTTATTGTAAGTTTAATAACTCCCAAAGTTATAAAACTGACAAATTCTTCTCGCACAGAGAACATATTTTTATTTTTCTCTCTGCCCTATTAAGAGTAACTACATTTTGTTGCATATTAAAAAAAAATTAGTCGTCATCACTAAGATTCCCGGCACCTTGTCCTCTATTCAAGGGGTACCAGAAATAACCTCGATAAGAAACATATCTCAAAGGATTGTAAAAACACTTCTGCTGTTAGGTGGTTATGAATTGGGAAGTCTTAGATTAACGATGAAATTAGGGATGGCTAGTACTTGAAAAGATTACTATGAATACTTTTTATGCATGAAACACTTTTCTCTACTACCAGTCCTAAAATATTAAACTATTTTAGTTACAGATTTGTAAAAAAAACCACTTTAAACTAATTCAAATATTTGAGTCATATATTCAAATAAAACTTTTTTTTTTACTTATATTGCTTACATTGAGAACTATTTCACAAGCAAAGAACATATTACAAATGAGTTAAGCAACAAATTTAGTTTAAAAAAAATATTCTAATGCCAGTATTTGTGTAAGGAATCTGGAATGATGGGAAGTTTTACTTTTTGGACACTAAAGCATTGACTTTCTAAAACATGCAAAGAATCCAGACTCTCCACCGACTACTTGAGAATAAAAAATAATTATATAAAAATATATAAAATAGAAATAATAAAAATAAATATGGGTGCCCAGATTAGTCTGCCAAAGGACAACAGGTTTGCTCTTCCTCTGAACTACCAGGTAATGATAGGAAATAATTAACTTTAAATTAATTTATTTAAGAAAAAGAATGTACTATTATTCACTCATCATACAAAACTAAAAAAATAAATTATAAGAAAACTATTTATAGACTTGTCTTACACCCCCAACCCGTTCTAACCTCCCCGATAAAGGTTTGAAAATTGTATGTTCCTTAAAGCTATTTGGAGGGGTCCAACTCACCAATTTTTGAAAGTTAGGAGCCCCTAGAAGCTATCTAGAGTGCTCCCCGCCTGATATTTTCTAACATATCTCGAGAAAATATCTGTAGTTTGACTTAAGGCCATCTTTCTGCTTCATATTCGATAATATCAAAGTATCTAAACATTTATCTGGAGAGGGGGGCAGTGCCCCTCCTGGCCCCCAGGTTCTGCCGCCACTTTTCAATAATACTGGAAGGTTGAGTATTTAGGTAAATAATTATATTGTAACTTTTAAACTTATAATTAAGTAGTATTTAAGGACTTGTGATTTTGAAACAATGTTTCTGTGTATCTACAATTTGCCAAACGTCATAACAATTCAACTTTAAATGATTAAATATAAATGACAGTTATGATGGTTAAACTGAATGATTAGTAATAAAAATGACAGTAAATAATAGTTAAACTGAATGATTAGTTTTAAATGGATAACTAAACAACTACATACATCTACATATTGTTAGTTTCTTTTAGTTTTAGTACACTTTTAAAATGGAAGGAAAAGAACACACATAAAACAGTGATTAGTATAATATCCGCTAAACTGTCGGCTAGAGCTTGTATAAAATGAGATGTAAGTTAAGATGACTGTTAATATGTTAGTCTCCCCTTTTTCATAATCTTGCTATGCCACTGATATTATCAATACCTTTATAAAAATACTAATATGTTATTAATTTTCTTTTCAAAAAGTCTGTAATTTTTAAAAGGTCTTTACCATGAAAATTGAACTGGATTGTTTTATTTAGTAAAGAATATAGTGATATATGTATTAAAAATGTTGTCTGATGACTTATAGTTCTCTTATTTGATCGATTGACTTTTAATAAAGACATAGTTATCTTATGCAACCTTTTGACTTTTAACAATGGTGTAGTTCTCTTATGCGATCGATTGACTTTAATTAATGGTGTAGTTCTCTTATGTGACCGATTGACTTTTAACAATGGTGTAGTTCTCTTATGCGATCGATTGAATTTTAATAATGGTGTAGTTCTCTTATGCGACCAATTGACTTTTAGTAATGGTGTAGTTCTCTTATGCGACCGATTGACTTTTAATAATGGTGTAGTTCTCTTATGTGACTGATTGCCTTTTAATAATGGTGTAGTTCTCTTAAGTGACCGAATAAAAACCGCCGTGAGCTCAACATGTTCCCGACCCCTGCCGTAGAACGTACGACTAAAGAGCAGCTAACACCGAGATGGTGTGCATCAGTCTTCTAAACGGTCCTCTTATTAGAAGAGAAGGTTCGAATCATCAGGTGTGTGCTTGTGTTATTACCACTGATGAAAGGTCTAGTATATCTCCCTCCTGAGGACACCCGGGAGGGGATCCAGCGGGATCTGTAGTAACTCGAAGATCGCGTGTTCGAGACCACTCGCGGGCCAGGCACCGCTTGGCACGACTGCTATAGCGTGACCGCCACTAAACACAATTTATACTCTGGCTTAACATCTTCCTTTCTCCCGGGCGCATTAGCGCGGAGATCGATTTGGCCTCGAGCAAAGTTTCATGTCAATTTAGTCTTCGAAAACTCATCATTCTAGACATGTCATGTCCGGCGCACAGCTCAGTTGGCAGAGCATCTTCTATCGAGCTTAAGGTCCTGGGGTCAACTCTCCTTATGGCCGAAAAATGTATTATTGGGGAAATTGAGCACTTCCCTTTCAGCGGCGATGATATTTTTTTTTGAAGGGGGAGGAGGGTTAGGGTGGACACATCGTCTTACTACCCATTCAAGATATCCACATATTTACACCAAGTAGGAATTATGAAGGTAGAATTCAGAGGAAATATACCCACGTTTATGTTGAGGGTTTGTGTGAAATCATTTAGGAAAAAAACACCCTTGGTACAATCAGCTAGGGTATGAACCCCAATTCCCCCAGTTAGCGGGGAACCAAACCATATGAGTATGACATTTAGTCCACTTACTCTCCGGTAAAGGTGTGTCTATTCTAAGATAACTTTAGTTTGTAAGAGTGTTTTAGGGGGAATTTAACGTACACTTTTTGAATCATCTTATTATATCACCACACAACTTGCTAACTTAATTCATTCTAAAACAAACACGACAGACCCGCGTTATAAATTCAACACAATGAGAGGGGAAACTTCAAATTCAGCGACAATACATTTTCGGTCAAACCAGAATTCGAACCCTAGGCCATTGAACAGTGGCGCAGGAACGTTTTTATTTGGGAGGGGGGTAAAAATAATCATGTGCTTTTATAAAAGGTAACATTTTTGAGATTTAAAAAAAGACGAGGGAAATGTAATATAGCTGTCCCTCCCACTATGCGAGTGATTGGTTCTGATAAATAATCGCGTAGCACGAAAACGAGTAAAGGGAATTGATTTTAGCATGGGTGAGATAGGGATTACTCCAAAGGTAAAGAATAAAAGAAAACTTAAAACCTGTAAATGAATGCAATTTTCTCTAATTTATCTAACTAGTACAATACTATAGGTGGCCTACACCTATTTTCAATCTCCTGGAATGTGTAAACAAACGCAATATTTTTAAATAAATGTACCTATCTAATTAATACAATGCTACAGGTACACTTACTGTTAATCTTCAATCGCACGATAAATAAACTGGATCTAGGAAATATGAATTAGTACTTTCTTGCTCTCTAGAAGGCCCTGGGACAGTAGGCTCTTGCTCTCTGGAAGGCCCAGCTGAGATGGTAAGCTTCTGCTCTATTTAAGACTTTTGCCTGACAGCTCTTGCTGTCATGAATGCCCTGGGTCGTTATACTAAAGATTTCCAATTTTAAAAAATGAGATAGTCGAGACTCGGCTGACGGGCAGCAGTCTTCCTCTCTTTATAGAGTGCTTTGTAGCAACCCAAATAACTCACTCTCTCTAGCTGATGTAGCTGGTATCACTATAAGAGTTTTCAAAGTGTGTGTTACCTTAGTGTGAACTTTGTATCTTGATTCAACAAGACCTTTACATTATCTAATTTTTTTTTGGGTGGGGGGTGTTAACATTTACCCCCGTACACACCACTCCACCCTCGTTCCTGCGCAACTGCCTTTAAATCAGGCAAATGCGGGTGCAACCAGCTGAACTATCAAGTCGAAATGTACACCAACGTAAACTGTAAGAATATTGTTTTATAAGTATTATTATTATTATTTAGCACCACGCCTTACTACCCGTCCGGGCTATACACTTAAATAATAATTCACTAATGGATGAGTAATTAGGAAGGTTGAATTGAGAGAAAGTGAACCCGTATTTGCGTGGAGGGAGAGGGGAAAACCATTTAGGAAAAACCACCCCCAGTTCAGCCGATCGAAAATCGAACCTCGATCTCCTTGTCCTCAGCAGTAGAGCTCAACATGAAGATCGGGTTAGATAACTACGCCACCGAGGCGGGTAAGTATTAATAAACAATACTTTTTTTTATCTAGCTTTCAATAATAAGGTTATTAACAACTTAATCTAAGAGAAGGTTAACTTAGAGGAAATGCAGTCACATTGGCGTGGAGGAAGAGCAGGAAGTTCCCTGCCTCATACCAGTACACCTGGCTGAGATTTGAACCTCAACCTCCAGCCAATGGCAAGCTTTATGTCTCAGACGACGAGACCGTCGATGGATAATATAAAACACTTTTCCATTAATCATACAAGCCTTTGCTCGAAATGTTCTCAAAATGCACTAATATTGTACGGTAAGCCATGATGAGGCAGTGTTAAATCGCGATCGTCCGCGCTAAAGACGATCTATTTATCACAGATCTTTTCATCCTTTTCATGCCTTCTCCCTCAGCTTAGGCCATTAATAACCCGATGTTGGACATGTTGCACCAACATTATACACAGGTATATCTGTTCTTTATGACTACTATTTATTAATCTAATCTTCTCTAATCCATCAAACTAAACTATCTTTGTAACCATGATAGAGAATATTATATTCCAAACTGCTCTGTCCCCTCTTGGAGCTGGGCCAACTATTGACGTGAATGCCGACATTTCTTAATAAGGTGGGAATGTAGGTAATACGAGAAAGACCAACGTTTTTGCAGTTTTTACAGTAAAACATGCTTTTGGCCAAAACAAATAAAATATTGTTTCAGTACAAATATAAAGTTTAATTTTATTCACATGTTGGTATCAACAGTTATTGAATATCTGTCATGAGCATAGCGCCATTGTGAAACTTTTAAAATGAAGAGAAAAAGTAGTCATTAAATTCCAGGACACCGATGACTGATATTCAACAATTACTGTTGTGATACCGTGGTTGGGAAGGAGGGGGTTAAACACTATGTTTGTACTGAAGCAATTTTTGATTTATTTTGATCAACAAAGGTTTTGATATAAAAATTAGAAAAACCCTGGCCTTTTCTCGCGTTCCCTAAATACCCACCTTAAGTGCACTATGGATGGTATAGTGCTGATAACTTAATTAAGCTGCTTACCTGGTGAATTCGAAGCTATTTTTCAAAGCGGGTTGCATCTTAACTTGACGTACTTCAGCACTACATACTATCACACCTAGGGTTGTATGCAAGAACGTATAGTGAATGCTTAGTGGACCTATAGTGTGGTCCCGAGCACACTCTACCTCCACCTTTTAACCTATGATGACGCAAGAAAATCAACTCTAGTGTTCACTAAGCATCTTCTTTGTAAAGTTATTGAACTTGACTAAGTGGATGCTTTGTGGACATTAGCGTGGGTTTGCTCGCGTCATCATAGGTTAAAAGGTGGAGGTATAGTGTGCTCGAGACCACACTATAGGTCCACTAAGCATTCACTATACGTTCTCGCATACTGTCCTTAGAAATTAATGTACATCATAGAATGAGTGGAAATAAAATGAATAGTTCAACCTGCGAGGCCTCTCGTCTATGTACTAATAACACCCTTTTCCGCTGACGAGCATACGCACTCACTTTATTATTTGCTCCTGGACAATATTGCCTTGCATTTCAAAATGCCCGATTTTCTTGTTTGCTATTATAGATTGACATGTGTTTACACGAACCTTTTCAATATACATCCCGACATGAAGATTTCTGTGGGATATTTTCGTGAGTAAACCAAATTTTCTGAGTTGTAGACGATTTGATAAAAATACCTTTACAAAAACACTACTTTAAGATCTAAAAAATTTTTTTTTTGACAATGTAAGACCATTTATAGAATTATTTAAGAAGTTATAGTTTTTATTTAAGTATATTTTTAAAACCCACTGAATTAAACGTACCCAACTACATTATTATGGGAAATCAAAATTTCCTTAATGTTCACTTAAAGCAACATCAGAATTTACGTAACGCAACAACCCGACAAAATACAACCAATGAATTAGGACTGATTATAAACAAACATTTCACTCAAACTAAACTTGAGAAATTAAGGTTGATTACAAGGCCGTACTCAGCCAATAATTTCAGGGGGAGGGGGGTGTTGGTGGGCACATCCCCCAATTGTTGGAAACTAGAAAAAATTATAATTATAATGATCAACAGTTATAGAAGCTATCTGATTACTATTCTTTTGCTTTATGCCAACATAATACCCTAACTACCGAATATTAGGAAAATTTCTAAATATTAAACACCCTTAAAAGCTCTCTGAAGTGCTTTTTATGGTAACACAGCCCCCTAATTTGTACTTGTATCTTATTATTGATATGGTTTGAACCATAAATAAAGCCATATATAATTTATTCATAAAATCTCGGGGAGGGGATAGGGGGGGGGTAGAACCCCCAAAACTCCCCCCCCCTGGATATGGACTTGGTTGATTAGATTTTCATATGTTTGTAATATAAGCTTAAATGGTGTTACAAAATAAAGTGTGTTAAGAGGCTATGCTAATTTGATGTTTGCGAGACGTGGGTCGACGAACTATAGTAGCCCCATGGCTTCTTTGGTGCTGACTGACAGCTTTGAAAAGTTACCAGACCAAATTATGTATCCCTACGCCGAACCATATGATCTGCAAAAACATGTATTTAGGAGCTGTCACTTCTGACAGTCAACATTTAGGTATATACCTAAATGTTGACTGTCAGAAGTCATCTGTGAGCTGTCAGTCAGCACCAAAGAAGCCATGGGGCTACTGTAATTTATACTGAAGAAGGCGTATGAACATTCGAATCAAGCAAATGAAATACTAAATATCTGTATAGGTGTTGCTTACAACATGATTGGCCGATAGATAATAATATAATACTGCGCGTCTGGGCTACATCATTTGTAGCTCGAACGTACTAATCGTACCTCCTTACTGTGGAGGCTCTTTTCGTGTCCCGATGAGATGATTGTGACAGTGAGTATGGGCATAGAGAAATGTATACTATGTCCTCCATTTCTCTATGGAATGGGAGTGTGGAACCGGTGCAAACAGTTAAACATAACTTAGGCCTAATTAACTAAACCCTGGTTACCGTTGGGGTAGTTCACGTTTAAAAAAAAACCACCCAAGGTGCCAGCTGGGAATTGATTCCGGGACCCCTAGGTTTGTAGCCAGGTGCACTTACCACTACTACACATAGTACACTTCACGTAACATAACTTCTAACTTTAAGTTAAGTACATCATGTTGGCTACCAGTTACAACTTTACATTACGTGAAAATTAAGTTTATCACTCACTATCTCGGCAATATAGTATTAATCTAAGGCGGGTACCTACAACATATAAAACATCATTTTTAAATGTGCCTATTAATCAGAAATTTACCTGTGAATAAAAATTGCTTTGATATGTTTGACGATGACCTGGTGGTCTAGGGGTAAGGTGTCAGACTTTTATGCTGGCGGCCGGGGTTCAATCCTCGGTCCCGGAAAAGATTTATCTGATTACCAAACCCTTCCTTCACCTCTGACAAGACATCTTGTGAATGTGGGGAATGCCAGGCCTCCCCCGTGGTTCGGACTCCACGTTAAACTGTAGGTCCTCCATTTCATATCACAATCACCCTACCATTACACATTAGCGTAAGTACGTATAACCCGAACGGGTAGTAAGACGTGGCGCTAACAATAATAATAATAATAATAATAATAATAGTAGTAGTAATAATAATCATCTAAAGGATATATTTCTTCCAAATA
>CABFOW010005171.1:0-45965 GCA_902141385.1 Timema californicum
CAGTAAATATTGCATTAGAAATAGATTCCGCGGTCGGAGCGTAGTTTCAGTACGTTAAAAAGAATCAGAACGTTCCTTAGGAACACAATGTGATAAGACCGGTTAAATTCACTGGCTGTTAGTTCATTGTTCTATACATAAGGAAAAAAATTGACGAGTTTCCAAACTTCAACAAAAGAGTCATCGATATGTTTGCAAGTCAGAAGAACTTTTGTACAAATAATTAAATAGTGTCATCCCTTGGTAAGTTTAATTCAAATCCTGTATTATTTTATTATTTTCATTTGTGAATTTGTCTATTGATTTTGTAATTTTAGTCATTTTTTTAAAAAAAATAAGAAAACTTAAATGAATTTAGTTTAATATGTTAACATGTGGTGAGAAAAAAATATAGGTAAGATTTTACTTAACCCCACCAAAAATAAATATTACGCGCCGCCACTGGTCCTATAATTATTATATAAATTATATTATGTAAGGTTATACCACAATTACATCAACAATGTTATGTATCCTACCATTATTAGGCCAAATGTCCTACATTTGTTACATCAATAAAGTTTTGGTTTTATTCTTGTTTTATCAACAATGTGCCTTAGTATTGTTACATCAACAATGTTTTGCGTTATACCAATGTTACTTTAACAATGTTGTATCACATCTTTCTCACTTCATCGAAATTGTATGTCCAGTAATGGTTACAGCTAACCATTTTTTTACACGAAGTACAATAATTTTGTTCTTGGTCCTATCATTATTTACAGCAACAATTTCCTGTGTCATTTCATAATGACGTCAATAATGTTGTTTATTATCTTTGTTGCATCAATGGCATTCCGAGTCCTAACAATGTCATTTCAAAAATTGTGTGTGTCATAACATTGTTACTTCAAAAAAATAATGTATCCTACCAATGTTGCTTGAAAATGTTTCCTACCATTGTTACTTCAAAAAAATGCAATGTGGCCTACCATTGTTAATGCAAATACTGTATGTGTTCTACCACTGTTATTTCAAAGATGTAATATGTAATTCTATTGTTACTTATAAACGTTATGTGCTCTATCATTGTTATGTCCTACCAATGTTGCTTTAAAGTGTTATGTGACCTACCACTGTTACTTCAAATAAATGGTTTTACCTTCCATTGTCACTTCAAAAATGTTATTTGCCCTACCATTATTACTTCAAATACTGGATGTGTCCTACCATCGATACTTAAAAACTGTAATGTGTAGGCCTACTATACTCCATTCACGGTAGGAATTACTTTCTGAAAGTTCTTTTTTCCACCAGTATCCTACTATATAATAGATTTCTGGTAGGGAAAAAGGCCTTACAGAAAACAATTCCTACGCTGAACAGACCTTACCATTGTTACTTAAATCTGTGTGTCCTGCAAATGTTACTTTAAATAATTTGTATGCCCTACTATTGTTGCTTTATAATGTTGTGATCTACCATTGTTACTTCAATAATGTTATATGCCCAACCTTTGTTACTTTAAATATCGGATGTGACCTACCATTGTTACTTCAACAATGTTTTGTCCTACCATTATGTTTTCATTCCAGTTTACTATACTGTTCCGTCACCACACCACATCTTACCACCCATCCAGGCTATCAGCATTAATATACTACCGGGGGATAAGGAAGCTAGAAATTTAGAGGAAGTGTAACCAGATTCGTGTGGTAGGAGGATGAGAAGTTACTTAGATAATATGCTCCTCTATGTCGTAATGTTTTGATCCTAATTGATTTTGCCGTAAATATCGCAAAGTTTGTTTTTTATAAATAAAATATAACAGGATTAGTTGGAAAATGAAAGTTTCATTTTTATCGCTCGAGATGTCACAAACTATTTTGACAGTCGCTGTCAAAATACAAGTTTGGTAACCCCCCCCCCCTAACCTTGCGACTGACGTCACGGACATGGCCTGTCGGAATGTTGTTAGAGTTAAGTGACAGAACAAATTACAAGCTGAATTGTCGCACAATCACACACTATCTACCGTTTTATTTGGAAAAGTCAGACGAGACGTCGGTGTTTACACTTCACAAAGTTGAGATAAAATATAACGTTAACAACTAAGGAACGTTTTAAGATGCGAGCCTAAATAAACGATATCAGGCTAAAATAGTCATATCAGAATTATAGGAGGTGAATAATACTACACAGGAATTAGAAATAATGTGTAACATTAAACGTTCGGTCAAAACTCACCAAATAAAGTCTTTGCAATGACTGCAGAACGTCGGCTGCTTGAAGAATCTTGGCATAAACTTGTGATCTTTGATGTTGTACACATTTTTCTTTTTCAACGCACCCTTACGACCGCGAAGTCTTAGCCCGAAGACTGTGTTCATATCCCCCCCATCGGGGCCATCATCGCCGCAAATATTATTCGAATCTTCGTCCGCCATGTCTGTCGGTGGCACTGGAAGTGGCGACTGGCGGGACCGGAGACAACTTATCGACGGACGAATGGTTGGCGCGTGCGTACTGTTCGTCTGTAGCCCACCTTGAAAATCGCGTCTCTGCACATGCGCATGTGTTAAACAAAGAGCAATACTAAATGTGTGTTTTTACGATCAGTTGTGTTGATTACCAGATTATATAATAATGTTATGGACTTTACAGCCACGCACAAATATTTATTTAATTTTTGTATTAATAATACATGCGTGCATACAATATGAAGATGCTCACATACATTTTTTTTTTAGCAAGAAACAACATTAGTTTTGTTCCAAACTTAATATGTGCGCATGTGTAGAGACACATTTTGGGGGGACCTTCCGTCATTGTACGTTCCTACACTAGTCAAAACAAACACTATGTTTAAATCCATTTAGAGATAGGGCTATAATTTATTTTAAAACGCGTACAAATGAAATACAACCACACAATGTTTTTAATAAATGTACAAATAATATTTTGGACTGCAGTTATGTTGACACTGAAATTGAAAATTACTATATTGTTTAAGTTTTAAATTCCTTTCTCGGCACTAACAACATTACTGAGATTAAATGGCAAGCAATTTAATTGGAATCGAATCGCAAACATTTAATAAAATATTGAATTCCTGTATAAATTTGCATTTATAAATTTTTCAGACATTAATATCGGCACAATTTATTTTGCTTGGAGATTAATTAATTTAAGGTCTGACAAAAATCATAAAACGCAGGCAAATTAATTAAGTTGGTTTCAAATGCATCATGTAAGCCACTGCTCTCTATATTATATTGGAACTGGATGGACCTACTAAACATAAGCACCGACAGGGTCCAAAACGTGATGCTCAAGTTTATCGTCTGCTACATTCTGTGGCGTTGCAGCGAAAAGGGGGGGGGNGGGGAGATATAACAGTTTCTTTCAATGTTCTTATGCGAAACCATGTATCTGATTAATAAAAGTGTTATTATTTCAAAATAGTGACGTAGACACTTGTCCGAAGAATCATTTACATTGAAGGATGTACAAATTAAATTTTACAAATACAAATAAAAATTTTAATATATTTAAAGTTGGCTATTAGCGTGTATATTGGTACGAGATTGGATGACGTTTCTGTGTCGTCTCATCCCCAATCTTCCCCCTCTAACCAAGTACATTTCTCTCTCCCTCATGTCACATCAGCCATTACGATTCTAGCGGGATCTCGTAAAAGACGTTAAAAATAATTTAAAATGTGGACGGAATATATATATATATACGGTAAATAAGTATATATTTTATTGTTCTGATAAAAGCATTGTTATTATTATCAGGTGTTTCCTTCGACGCAATGCAATATCCATTGAAAACAATAAATTTAAAAATGAATATAGCAAGAATTAATTAAATGTAGTATGGCATCTGGCCGCATGGCGTACTAGTCGCGTCAAAATAAATAAATAAACACTTAAGAATAAAATAAATTAAAAACTAACTACAATATAGTTCGACAGAATTAAAATTCTTACTATATATATATATATATATCCAGGTGTTGACAACTCTGATTATCTTCTAAAGGGATCCAAAGAACATACATATGTCCATACCTTCTTCCTTTCACCATGCATCTGCACTTTTGATTTCAATGATTTGATTGTTGGCTTTGCCGCGTACATTGAGGTGCAATTTTTTTTAACAACACCATACTTTTTTAAACGTCAATAAATTTTAGGTTAGGTATTTCTAAACTTCCCAATGGATCTCCAGGACATATATTTTGATAAATCAGAATATGTTGAAACGGTAAGCTTTATTATTAAAAAGTTTAGAAAAGATTCTGAAACATGAAATAGAGCAAGGAGCATAATATAATAATAGATAAGACTTGGACATATAATTGTTCTATTTAATGTAAATGCTGCTATTATCTAATTCATCCAATATTATTTCAAGGTATTCTTTATTTTGATCATCTATAGTCAATAAATAAAACAATTATATAACCAAGTCTAATCGGTGATGGTTCAGTGGCGGAGTGTGATCTTTATTTTTGGTGGGGTCAGGTCAAAGCTTACCAGTAATGATTTTTTTTCTCATCATGTGTTAACATATTAAATTTAATTCATTTAAGTTTTCTTAATTTAAAAAAAATCACGGTTTTGAATTAAACTTATTGATTATATTAGCTTATTTGTACAAAAGTTGGGTGCGTCTGTCTCTTAATGAAAGTTCATGAGTACCCCAGTATTTTAAACATTCTATTAATCTGCTTAATATATTCCTATTTTTTGACACCCGATAATTATGTTTATGGACTGAAATTTTGACCACTAAATATATGTGTGATGCAATATTTACTGATCCGATTATTTTAAACTTAAATGCATTTTTTTAAATGAATTCCATATTCCTCATGTTTTCTTTCATTCTTTTACTTAAATGGTTAAGATTCTTACAGCCTACCGTTGTCCACAACCCCTAACCACCAAATAATAAACAACAAAAACAAAATAAGCTCTTGTTTTTCTTCACTCACAGCTAACCACAATTGTTTTCCAAACAAAGCATTAGAAAAAGTACTTTTTTTTTCTTGCCATCCACCTGCACGGCTGTAAAGTCATTAGGCTGATGTGCTCCTAAACATTTAATTTCCAGTTTTTCTTGCAGTTTTAATGAATAAAACAAAGTTTTTACTAAAATAGTTTACTTTAATCATTTTCACACGTCATCTTACTTCCCGGTTCTTAATCACATACTAAAACACAGACACATATACACAAAAACAAACTATAGACCACTTTTATCATAAAACGAGCCCACTCAGGCTGTGGCCCTATTATAAGGCTGGCACCAGAGGTAGGGGAATTGATCTTGAGAGAGAGAGAGAGAGAGAGCTCACACTGGGTGTGGCTTCTCTGATGGAGAGTGTCAGAGCTGGCCCTGCTCAGCTTCTATATTAAGTCACTAGAGTGCTGACCTTACAGTCCTCGTGTGATGTTTGGAGTGAAGAATGAACAATTTTGACTTGAATAGTGTGGCCTATAACGAATCCAATAATTCACTGCATGTAGAAAATGGGGTTTCATTTTTTTCCATGTTTCTTTTTTAAAATATTTTATAGAATAAAAAAAAGAAGGGGGAAAAATAATTCCATGTAAAAAAAATATTGGAAAAATGTCGGTGGGGCCTGGCCTCTATGGCCCTTAATGCCTTAAGTTGTCAACCAGGTCCAATGCCTAAAGCTTACACTTTAAAATTGTGATACTTATCAAAACATTTAACTGAAGCTGAGACTGGTTTGCTCCTAAGACCGTCTAGTTGAACGATGAATTATTATTATTATTATTATTATTATTATTATTATTATTATTATTATTATTAGCACCGTGTCTTACTACCCGTTCGGGTTATACGCACTTACGCTAATGTGTAATGGTAGGGTGATTGTGAGATGAAATGGAGGACCTACAGTTTAACGTGGAATCCGAACCACGGTGGAGGGCCTGGCAATCCACATATTCACAAGATGTCTTGTCAGAGGTGAAGGAAGGGTTTGGTAATCAGATAAATCTGTACCGGGACCGAGGATTGAACCCCGGCCGCCAGCACAGAAGTCTGACACCTTACCCCTAGACTGCCAGGTCACACTGGGTCACCTATAACGGTGAATTACTCATATAATTCATCAAGGGTCTTGCACACCTTCCAATACTTTTGAAACATGGTTTTTATGTCGCCAAACATATATAAAATGTATTAGTGATCAATTAAAATAATTTGGTTCAGGAATCATTACTTAGAATCTTTTTTTTTAAATTAAAAACTAACCAGGTCTAATTTACACACCTACAATACTTTTAATGAATCCTGAAGAAAAATGAAAATGGATATTTATGATGGGTGCTGAAGGAAAATAGAGAGGATAAAATGGACAGGTCAGGTGAAAAGAGGACAAATTATGAAGACAGGCCAACTGGATGTGTTCAGAAACTATAAGCAATGGCTTATTGAGTGATGTCATAGAAGATAAGGTGAAATGAATAGGCTGATCATGAATACAATGAATGCAACTTATTGATGACCTTGAACCAGGAAAGGAGGTGAGGTTTCAAGAAATAAAAATAGGAAGCTGGTGATAGGACATGTTGGAAGACTCAATTTGGACAACGTAACGGATCCATCAAAAGGCAAAACCTATTAAACAAATGTTGCTTAACATTGTGAAGAACGCTTCGACCACCAAACAAGCTTAAATGTCCACCCACATAAACATATAATATACAGTATTCATATTAAAAAAAACTAAAACACAAATATAAAATTAGCCTTTAATAGACTACGACACATGTGTTGGTAAAATTACACGTTTTTGTAGTAGGGGCCTACTATATTTTATTACACATTCAGGTTGTACGCTTACATGTTATTAATTACAAGCTAATCCAACCTAAAAACCTAACTTTCTATGGGTCTACCACCACTCATGTAATTGGTTGCTGTATGAAGGGCAAAGGGGAATTTTTTTAACACACAGGATGGATGAGTAAGGTTATAAAATGTTTCCCTCCGTACATATTGTATGAAAACGAGTTACTCAGATCATTACATATTTTCCTCCATATATCCGGTACCAAATTGAGCCATCCAAACCATTAAATGTTTCCCTCCGTACATATGGTAGGTACCAAATTGAACCATCCAAACCATTAAATTCTTCCCTCTGTGCATCCTGTACCAGATTGAGTGACTCATTTCATAGGAAACATTTCTTGCAGGCGTCCGGCAACAAAGTGAGCAAACAGACAGTCCTATGCGGATCCCAGAATATTGTCCTCGGTGGGAAGGTCATCGTCCAATCAGATGCCATCATCAGGGGCGACTTGGCCAATGTACGAGTGGGTCGTCACTGCATTATCAGCAAACGGGCCGTCATAAGACCCCCCTTCAAGAAGTTCAGTAAAGGGTATGCTCGTATGTAGACACTGGGGATTATTAGTTGCTCAAAGGGCCTTTGTGATGATACTTAAATCAAATAATTTGTATGTTTTTTTATCGGCTATTAAGAATCTTATGTGTACTTTTAAAACACAATCTTGTATTGACACATGACTTAAACACAAGGGCAAACAAAAATAGGGCAGACATGTTCAAATTATTATTATTATTATTATTATTATTATTAGTATTATTATTAGCACCGCGTCTTACTACCCGTTCGGGTTGTCCGCACTTACGCTAATGTGTAATGGTAGGGTGATTGTGAGATGAAATGAAGGACCTACAGTTTAACATGGAATCTGAACCACGGTGGAGGCCTGGCATTCCCCACATTCACAAGTTGTGATTAATACATGTCTTGTCAGAGGTGAAGGAAGGGTTTGGTGATCAGATAAATCTGTGCCGGGACCGAGGATTGAACACCAGACCCCAGCGCAGAAGTCCGAGTCCGACACCTTACCCCTAGACTACCAGGTCACCTTCAGATTATTAAAGCTGGGGCTGTGATCAAAAAAAGACCTGTAGACTACTGGATGCATCCATCCAACTTTAGATACAAGCCTATATTTAGAGCTTTTATTCACATAATACAAGTTTAGTCCATTACTTTTTACTGGTGTGGCAACATTTTGCTCAACATTGAAATGTAAACTGTTGGATAAATTAATGTTGTAACATAATTAGGTGACCTGGCGGTCTAGGGGTAAGGTGTCGGACTTCTATGCTGGCGGCCGGGGTTCAATCCTCGGTCCCGGCACAGATTTATCTGATTACCAAACCCTTCCTTCACCTCTGGCAAGACATCTTGTGAATGTGGGGAATGCCAGGCCTCCACCGTGGTTCAGATTCCACGTTAAACTGTAGGTCCTCCATTTCATCTCACAATCACCCTACCATTACACATTAGCGTAAGTGCGTATAACCTGAACGGGTAGTAAGACACGGTGATAATAATAATAATAATGTAACATAATTAGGCTACATATTGGTTTCTTGGTGTTGTGTTAAAGTGTTGCGTTCTTCCCTCTGCACATGGGCGATCACGTGTTCATTGGTGAAGGTTCTGTGGTGAACGCTGCCGTCGTCGGCTCATACGTTAACATTGGCAAGGATTGTGTCATCGTGAGTATCACGCCTGTTACAATTATACTTGACATTGTAGTATTTCATAGTGGACCATCAACCGAGTTAAACCTTGTTATAAACAGACCCGTGTTGACGCTCCAGAGAACCTGCTACATTGACGGCGGAACTTTATTGGTCTAGAGTGTAGGGGGGAGAGAAAAAAAGAAGAAGCTTTTGAGGGGCTTCAACCCCCAAGACAAATATTTAGAAATTGGGATGCCCCTAAAAGATTTAGAGTGACCCTCATCTGGAATATTTTTGAAAGTTAGATGCCCCTAATAGTTATTTATATAGAATGGTTTTTAAGATACCTCTTGAAGCTATTTAGAATGTTTTTAAGTTGCCCCTAGAAGTTATTTAGAGTGTTTTTTAAGCTGCCCATGGAAGCTATTTTAGATTGTTTAACAAGCTTTCCCTAAGAGCTATTAAGAGTGGTTTTCACCTTTTTTTAAAAAAAAAATATCGTTTTTTAAAAGCTATTTGGAAAAGTCCTCTCTTAGAATTTGTGTAAAATTTGAATGCATTTGGAGTGTAATGGAAGGCTATTTTTAAGCTTAATATTTGAGAATCTCAAAAAAGGGGAGTGAAGTAAATCTAAAGTGGGTCAAATTTATTCTTGGGAGGAGGGCAATGCCCTCTGATCTCCCTGGTTCCACTGCCACTGACTTTATGTAACTCGGTCAATACTGGCATCATAGACAATTCCTTACCGAGTGTCGGCTTGCTTTCCACAGGGCCGGCGGTGTGTACTCAAGGACTGTTGCATGATAGAGGACAACACAGTGCTGCCACCTGAGACAGTAGTGCCACCCTTCACTCGATATGGCGGCTCCCCCGGAGTTTGTGTCGGGGATGTCCCCGAGTGCATGCAAGACTTGATGCTAGATTACACTCGCAATTATTACCAACACTTCCTGCCTGCACTCAAGTAATTTCACACTCAATAAGGACCTGATCCTGCCTGAAGTCAGTAATTGCGCTCTTGGGAAGGACCTGATCCTGCCTGCATTCAAGTAATTGCACACTCAATAAGGACCTGATCGATCCTCTCTGAAGTCAGTAATTGCGCTCTTGGGAAGGAACTGATCCTGCCCGCAGTCAAGTAATTGCACACTCAATAAGGACCTGATCGATCCTCTCTGAAGTCAGTAATTGCGATCTTGAGAAGGAACTGATCCTGTCTGCCGTCAAGTAATTGCACACTGAGGAAGGATTTGATCCTGCCTGCAGCAAAGTAATTGCACACTGAGGAAGGACCTGATCCTGCCTGCAGCAAAGTAATTGTGCACTGAGAAAGGACCTCATCCTGCCTGCAGTCTAATAATTGTGCACTCAGGAAGGACCTGATCCTCCACCCCTCATCCTTATCTTAAGAAGTCTTAAGGAAACCGTTTTTGTTTGTTCAAAGAATTTGTAATAAAAAGCTATTTTTCTATTTTAAATAAATTCAATATTGTTCTTTTATAATCACAAACGTTTTGCAATTTTATCAACAAATTAAGACAGTTATTTCACTTTTTGAAATACGTGAATCTTCATGTAAGTCTATAAATTACAGAATGTCCCAATTATAAATCTTGACAACCCATTGACAGATATCCCCAAATAATTTTTTTGGAAAATAGCTGTAGTCATTAAACTTCCGTTTCCTTCTCTTGGTTATTGATAGATAAATAACATTTTGGTCTTAATGTTAACAAGTTTTCAACCTTACGCTAAATGTAACATATTGTTGTAAAGCAGAACTTGAGAGGAAATTTTGTTTTGCGAACAGAAGACATGTGTATTAGACTAACAAATAATGTCAATGTATATTTAACATATATATTTATCAAATACGATTCATTGCAACTATTTGTCTTAATAATTCCGGTAATAAATGTGGTCTTGTTTAGTACTTTTTATATTTAGAATAGTCCTTAATTTCAAAATCCTGTGAACGGTATTTGTAGTTATTCTGTATGGCCATGATGTAAGATGATCTGCTAAGCTGTTTGTGCTTATGAATTCCTGTTTTTAGAGGCTACAAAATTAGTATTTTTTTAAATTTTGGTGTCAAATCCTTTCTTGTATTTGTCCTTTATGGTATTCCTTTAAAGTTCCTAAGTGTCCTATCAATCTTTACAATATTTTTTTTTTAACCTTTTGGGATGTTGTGTTGCACACTTCCTCCCTGATGATTCTCGATAGAATGAAACCTAGGTCGAGGGATTGGGTGATAATGATTGATCTTTTTCAAGTGGCAGCAGTGTAAAGTGTGAAGTGTGTTGTACTTTTCATTGTAAAAGCCATATTGGGTTCGTCCCTTTTCATGTGTTCCTATCCACCTTTCCTGTACCTTCTTCCAAATATAATACAGATGTCGTATCTAGAAATTTATTTTTGGGGGGTGGGAGTATAGGAGATCTATTAAGAAAACTGCAAGGGATGATGTTCTAAAGGTGCATAAGAGACCTGCCATAGAAAAGAGAAGTGCTATACAGGCTTTATTTTGTACTCATAATCATATATGCAGTAGAAACATGGACATTGAATGTAAGAGAGACTAAGAAATTGGAGGCCATGAAGAGCATGTTGGCTGTCACCTGGAAAAACAGGTTTAGGAATGTAGTCCGGTACATGAGATAGTAGAGGAAGCAAGACTAAGATGGTATGGTCATGTAATGAGGATGTTGGAGTACATGAAATAGTAGAGGAAGCAAGACTGAGATGGTATGGTCATGTAATGAGGATGTTGGAGTACATGAGATAGTAGAGGAAGCAAGACTGAGATGGTATGGGCATGTAATGAGGATTTTTGAGTATGTGAGATAGTAGAGGAAGCAAGGCCAAGATGGTATGGCCATGTAATGAGGATGAAAAAGGAAAGAATACCAAAGATATTGATGGAGATGAAGTAGGAAAAAGACCACAAGGAGGTAAAGAGATTTGAGGAGCAGATAACAGCGAGAGGAGAAGATCGAGGAATTTTACTAAGCTGACCCGGCCACAGGCTGGAAACAGTTCATGATGATTATGATGGGACAAGGGGTATAGTGAGAGTGAAATTTTGGAAGAGGAAAGTCTAAAGCACCACAGTACCTCTACCTCTACTGCCAGAGTGCAAGAAGATTTATTATTATTATTAGATACCTCTAGAACAGAGGTGGCCTAACAGTTGATCCCCTTGGCACTATGCAGTGAAATTATATATTTTAATAATGTAGTTTAATGATAAACTCGGTTTAAATTGGTGAAAGTATAAGTTTTTATCCAAATTTAGGTTCTTATGGCGAAAGGGGGTTGAGGGGGGAGTCAATTGATCCCCTTTTAGTCCCTGCCGCTCAACTGGACCTTCCTAGTATCTCACTTTCAACTTGACCCTCATATTTCCTCCCAGTCCCTCACTATAAGAAGTTGATTCAGGTCTTGTCAGTGTGTTCCACATTTCCTACCTCAAACTATTATCTCGTACAATTGTCCGAGACGATACGTACCTGGCAAGAGCTAATCAGTGTATGAGGCCTTGTCAGGTTGAACTTCAAACAGAATACCAGCGGTTTTCTGCATTTACCATAACCGTATCATGGTAGGCTGAGTATGTAAATGCCTAAAATAATAAATATAATACCACAAAACTAAACTTGGAGAAAATTCCACCAAAGTATTTTTTTGGTTTCCTCTTTTTAGGAAGTTGTTTTTCACAATCCCTCCTCAATGAGTTTAGAGGGAGTGGGCAGTGACGGTCGGTTTTCTTCATGAGTCGGCAGTGTGAATTATTATTTTCCTCCATCAATATATTATTATTATTATTATTAGCACCGCGTTTTACTACCTGTTCGGGTTATACGCACTTACGCTAATGTGTAATGGTAGGGTGATTGTGAGATGAAATGGAAGACCTACAGTTTAACGTGGAATCCGAACCACGGTGGAGGCCTGGCATTCCCCACATTCACAAGTTGTCTTGTCAAAGGTGAAGGAAGGGTTTGGTAATCAGATGAATCTTTGCCGGGACCGAGGTTTGAACTCCGGCCGCCAGCCATCAATATATAACAAACAAAACACACCTAAATAAATATATACAGCACCACTCGACACTTTCTCTCTCTCACTCACTCACTCACTCACTTTATCTCAAAATATATACATTTACTAAACAATTATATTTGTGAAAGAAAATAATATAGTCTGTTGCAGAAACATGGAAACAAAGAGCCCAACATTCCACCAAAGAGCATAAATAAAATATTAGACACGCTAACCAAAGAGCATGGCGATCATTATTTCAATTTCAAAGACTTTCATATATATATTTACCCATAGCTCAGAAACTATTGGTTTTACAAAAACATATATCAAATAAGAGAGTTTTATTTTTAATAGTACTAAGACTTTACAATAATAAGTTATTTTGTATCTCAGATAGTTGCGGAGATATGATAAAAATGGAAAATATCTGATGTAAAAAATATGGTACCCTCAAATTCATTCTCATGTATAAATGAGGGTTGCCATTTTGTTTGTAATGTTAAATGGTGGCTAAATACTAAATTTGATCAAAATTGTTAAGAGGAAATTTGGAGCAATCTGATTGTTTCTCTTTTTGCCCTTCAGTAAACTACCTCTAATTTTAATTTTTTTTTTTTAAATCTTCTGAAAATCTTAGTTACCAAGTTTTGGTAATATCGATAAAGTGGTTTCAGCTTTAGGCCAAGATACGGAGAGATAACATCCCGAAAATCACTTCTTTTTTTTTGTTTCAAGCGGTCATAAAACGTTGACATTGGTCAAAACCTTGACTTTAATCTTTTGACAATCACAATACAGTACTTCTCTCTCTGAGCGGAGAGTAATGATTGAAGAGGTTTTGCTTAAAGAGATAAATAAGTAATAATGACAAGAAATAATATGTTGGGGTAGTAACCGTGTATTCAATCAACATTTGGTATGTGTATGTTTTCCTTCGTACATATAATACATTTGGAAAATTTATAAACTCAAGAGATTATATAATATATATTTTCTAAATGTACTTGTTTTTGTTCCAAGCAGTTAAGAATCGCTATACAACTATTTATGCGATTTGGGAGGATATAATAATGAACTGGAGTCCGCACAACCAAGTGTCGATTGTCGAGGTTAGAAAACACTAAATGGGAATAATCAAAATAAAGCTGAAGCTGGATTATCAACATGTTTCTTGAGTTTAGATCCACCACCTCCCCTTGCCAGAAAAAAAAAAAAANAAAAAAAAAAAAGTACTTGAAAGAACTTTGTAACTGGAAATATAATTTAGGCTCTATTACATAATATAAAATCAGATAATATATAGAACAAATATAAGTACAGTATATGTAACAAGAGACTGAACTAATAAAATCCCTCTTCAGAATCAAATAAAATGTGTAAATACACTTTTCACTTATAGGCTAGTTATAAAACAAAAATATATTTCTACTACGTAAAGTATGGAATCCACCGGTTACTAATAATCCTTTGTTGCTACTTCCAACTGTTTCTAGGCTGTTAACACCAACCTAGTGAAAACTTTCGAAAAACGACATCGTAATATTAAAGGTAAAATTCCCCGTTGAAAAATATAGGCTTCAAAAACAGATGGACTTTTGACTGAGCAACTAATATCCCCCCCTCGCCCCCGGGGGGGGGTCTCTAACTGTGACGAGTCTCTGGGAGTGATAACATGTCTGTCTGTGAGTGTCCCTAGTTTGGGGGTTGTTTTTTTAAAAAGCCTGCTTTGGTGATCACATGGTGTAAGGTGTGACTCTTCACAATAAACTGGACAGGAGATTGGGGTTTAAATCCTAGTCAGGTGTACCGAGAGTGGTTTTCCTAATGCTTTCCAATTTTCCCTCCATGTAAATATGAGTGCACTTCCCTCTAAATTCAACCATCCTCATCTTTAACACATTATAATAATCAATACATTGGTGTATAACCCAAATCACCCGCCTCGGTGGCGTAGTTGGCTAACGCGCTAGTCGTGTTGAGCTTGACTGCTGAGGACGGAGAGATCGAGGTTCGAATCTCGGTCGGGTGAACGGAGGGGTGGTTTTTCCTAAATGGTTTTCCACTCTCCCTCTCCACGCAAATGTCGGTTCACTTCCTCTTAATTCAACCTTCCCAATTCCTAATCCGTTAGCGTGATTAGTACTTAAAGCGTATAAACCGAATGGGTAGTAAGACGCGGTGCTAAAATAATAATAATATAACCCAAATGGGTAGTAAGAAGCGGTGCTAAAAACAATCTTAAATACCATCCCAACAGCAGCTTTAGAGATAACCAGTTTAATGGAACACTCATGTCTAGGGCCCATAGCTCAAATAAGTCAAGTGTACCCCGAACGCTAGCTACTCTTGGACCAATCTCATCCAGAGTAGGACCAACGAGAAATTCAAATAGTGATATGTTTTCGCCTGCATTTTAACAAATTGGGGTTCAAAGACTAGGTTGTGAATTAAACCAGGATTGGTAATACGACAAATAAATTGAAAACAATATAACTTTACTACACAAATTAAGTTTTCAGGAAAAACTGTGCCATCTTTTAAAAATAATATATTTTATATATGCTTTAAGCTGAATTTTAAGCCTACTACTGTCCACCATCTAGAAAATTGTTTACATTTCAGTTAAATAGATTACAAATCAAACTAATACAAGCAGACAAACTTGAATTATGTCACAGCCAAGAAGATAACAGATTTCATGATGTTGAATCAGTTCATCAACAAATCTACACAACAAGACTTTCAAGAGTCATCAAATCACACATAATAAACTCATCTCTAAAATATAATTCCAATTCCTTGTTAGATCATGCATAGTCCGAGATTATCCAAGAACCCAACACATCGTTGTTTACGTCAAAGTCTTTCTTTATACACACTTTAAACAAGATTCAGCTTCCAATTTAAACTGACCTATAGCAGGATCGGGTCTAGTAGGTATGCAAACAATTTTTTTTTTAAAAAATAACACTTTCTATGACAACAATATAAATTACATTTAACACATAAGAAGGAAAATCCGTAAAAATATGTTTCTTTTATTATAAATTTACTATATTATTATTATTAGCACCGCGTCTTACTACCCGTTCGGGTTATACGCATTTACACTAATGTGTAATGGTAGGGTGATTGTGAGATGAAATGAAGGACCTACAGTTTAACGTGGAATCCGAACCACGGTGGAGGCCTGGCATTCCCCACATTCACAAGATGTCTTGTCAGAGGTGAAGGAAGGGTTTGTTAATCAGATAAATCTTTGCTGGGACCGGGGATTGAACCCTGGCCGCCAGCACAGAAGTCTGACACCTTACCCTTAGACCGCCAGGTCACCAATGTTTCCTATTGCATACTAGGCTTTATAGAGAGTATGGTGTGGATTCTCGATTAGTAAATGAAATTATGGCATTGTATGATGGAAGTAGAGTGTGTGTTAAGGTGATGGAGCTCTGAGTGAATGGCTTGGCATTGAAGAGGGTGTTAGACAAGGTAGTGTTACGTCCCTATGATTGTTTAATGTTTTCATGGATAAGTGTGTGAGGGATGATACCGCTTGTGAGGACAAGGTTGGTGTACAAATGAACACCGAGTGTGTTGTTATATGCAGATGATGCCGTTTTAATGACATGTAGGATTCAATAGATCGTTTGAATGTGGTGACAGGCAGACTGGATCTTCATGATAAATGAATCCAAAACTAAGGCAATAATTTTTGATAAGGACAGATCCGAAAATGAGTGTCAGTTTGAGTAAAAATGTTAGAACTGAATGATTTTGTGTATCTGGGCAGAATGTTCTGTTAAAATGGAATAATAAATGATGAAATAAAAAGATGGGTGACCACATCTCTGAGAGTAGTCAGATGTATGTTGATTATGGCAAAGAATGAAGTAGAATCAAAAGAGGCGAAGATGACAGTATGTAAAAGTATTGATTGCAACATTATTTTATGGATGTGAAGCGTTGGTTTGTCAGGAGAAACACAAGAGCAAGGTGAATGAAGTTGGAATAAGATATCTAAGAAATGTATGTGGAAAAACTTGTATGGACAGACTCGGTAATGAATGGGTGCTGAAGGAGTGTGGTTTGAAAGGGAATCCAATATGTCAATGTGAAAGGAGCGTCTTATATTGGTTTGGGTATGTTGAGAGGATAAGTGTGGATCGAGTGACGAAGAAAATATATGAAGGTAGAGTGTGTGTGGATCAAAAGGAAGGGGTAGGCTATATAAGATGTGGCTAAATGTTGTGGGCAAATGCGTGAAAATGAGAAACATTAATAGTTTTAAGAATAAAATAACATGTATGACTCGGCGTATGGATGTTGAAGCGAAGGGAGTATGCAAGGATAGAGAAGTGTGGAGAAAGTTAATGAGGATAAACTAAGCAAGCCTACGGAGTTGTTTTTTGAGCTATCTTGCCTACTCCGTAAGGGAACGGCATCATTAGGTATGTAGCCTATGTATGTGATTAATTCATGACAAATACCTTTGCCATATTCATGCCATTGTGACCAACACAGAAATAACTACGGTACTTTAAATTATGTATATACCCATTACAACTTTTATGAACATTGAATTTTCTCAGACATAGGAGGTTAGGCTAAGTTAGTTTTGAATTAATAACATAGGGCCTACAAATTGAAATTATTAAATAAAATATACATTTTAAGTTAATAAAATATTGATGTCGACCCCTATGTGTTATTAATTATAAAATAACCTAACCTATCCGTCAATGTCTGGGAAAATTATATATGAAGGTGGGCCGGAAGGGGACGGCAAGAAAAGGCCAGTGTTTTAAGATTTTATATTTAAAAAAATGGCTTTTTGGTAAAAATAAATTAAATAACTCTCCAGTAAAAACAAGAGTTTCATTTTTTTCACTTGGTGACCTCGACAGTTTTTTTTTTTAAATATCTGTCCAGGTTGACTTTTTCTCTTCATTTAAAAAGTTTCTCGTCTAAATGCTGCTATGCTCATGACACCTATTACACAAATGATGATATCATCACATGAAAAAAACTAAACTTTTAAGTTTCTTTTTGGTCAAAAAAGTGTTTTTCAATAAAAAAATGCAAAACACAGTGGCCTTTTCTCGTGTCCCCTAGCCTACACTTCCACCTTAATATAAGTTGGAGTGGGTATACATTGCTTACATTGTTGGTTCAGGAAATATACCTATTGTTCAATACGGTCAAACAGTAGGCCTGCCCTGTAAAATACTGTAGTTGAGTCAAGTTACTATTTTCTATTAATTTTAAGTGTGTTAATAGTTTAACATTTCCCTTCTATGTGTTACATGTCATTAATAAAGTTCTCTGGTGATACTATTTTCATTTTTAAAAAATTTCAAAAAATAAATTGTTTGAGTACCTATTAAGCCCGCAGGACCTATACAAACTTTTAACTAAAACATAATTGTTAATAATATATCGACAAAATATTGCTAGTAATTTGAAATTCATTCATTTTTTTTACACTTGAAGATCGTTAAGGATTAAAACCTAAATTAACCTACTTTAATACAAAAACTGAGATCAATGAATACCGCACCTTACAAGACAAAAACTCTTGTTCAGCCAACGATTGTATCTTCGTCCTACAATTAAATCACAAATGTTTCTTTAAAATAAATATTTACTCCAAAAATAAGCAAGAGATTTCAATCAATTTGCTCACCGCCATCATAAAATATATATATATATATTAAACTTGTGTTTACGAAACTTGCAGCACCACCAAGCAAATTTCATTTAAGATTTTCACTATTATTTTAACCGAAAAATATGGCTTCATTTTATGGCAAAAAAACAAACAAACAAAAACAACAAATGAAATTTTAAAAAAATATGTGTTAACATTTTAAATGATGCCCCCTACAGAATAAAATGGGAATGCACCATACTGCGAGTTGATGGGGGTCTTTGGAGAGGCGCACATGTAGAGAAAGTCATCCGACTGAAGTTGTGTCCTGTTAAGTGTAGGTTCAGACGCAGATCGATGAATCTTGGGGAGCGACCGCAGCGAACTCTCCAAAGATGCCAGGATTTGTCGAAACAGTGGTCGATCCTCCCGCGTGAACTTGAGACAGTCTTCAGAGAGCCGTCGAAGCGCTTTAGGGGTGTCTGACCTGAGGTTATTGAGCTCTGGCCGGAGAAAACCTCGACCAACCATGAACAGGATCTGGTCCTTGTTGTTAACGGATGAGTATGGCAGCTGGCCGGCCAGGAGCTCATACAAAACCACCCCAAAGGCGTACACATCTGACTGGAAACTGTAAGGACTATCTTCCTGCATTCGGATCACTTCCGGAGCCATCCACAGGATGGAACCTGTCGGCTGCTGAAACTGCTGAGATCCGGACCACCTTGTCTTGACGGTGGCCAGGCCAAAGTCCCCGATCTTCACCGTCAAGTCGTCGTGTAGGAATATGTTGTTGCTCTTCAAGTCTCGGTGAATGATGTTTTTGGCATGCAGATAATCCATGCCTTGAGCCGTCTGACGTCCAATCTCAATCAATGTCAACAGTTCAAACTTAGTCTCTATGACATGCAGATGTTTATAGAGGCTCGACCCCTCACACCATTGAGTAACAATGGCCAACTGTGGCTTGCTTACGCAGCCCATAAACAAGAGGATGTTTACATGCCGGGTTTTGCGCAAGACTGCCACTTCGTTCTTAAAAGCCTGAAGTTGGGCGGGGGTCGGATCCTTTACGTTAAGGGTCTTGACAGCGACAGGGCCGTGCCAGTGGCCCTTATAGACAGTCCCAAATGACCCAGATCCAATGCGAGGACCCACCAATATCTCATCAGCCGGAATCTCCCAGTCCTCTATTGATTCCCGAGGGGTGCGAATCTTGTTGCCGCTCTCGTCAGCACTGCGGGCCCGAGGTCTCCACGGCCTCAGCGTGTTGGTAGGTGATGCTTGTGCGCTTTGACTGTGCGAGGGTTTGGTGGGACTGCTCCCTGGACTACAAGGGCCCAGGGCACCACCCCCACCTCCAGGGCCCGGTGGGGCTGGAGTTGAGCGTGCCGCAATGCGACTTGCAAATTCCTCAAGTGACGCAACATCCTGCTGGCTCACCAGGTTGAAGCAAACATTGGGGGCGGAGCTGGACCTCTCCCTGGTCCCCAGAGCCGGGGGGTGGGGGTGACGTCTGAGGATGGGTTGGGGCTGCGACACCGGAAGAGGCCGCCCAAACCCTGCGGGTGTCCCAGACGTCGCCGGATTCTGTGCCAACAAGATCTCAAAATAAGTGCTGTTCTCCATACGCACCTGTTGACACAGCGCCGGTACACCTGTGGCACAGCGTTGGTGGAACCTGTATCCGCAGGTCCTGCAGTAGAACCCCTGGAACAGGAGCCTGTTACAACACTCGCAGAACGCCAGGGAGAAGAAAGTCTTCCTCACAAAGTTGTGTGAGATGCTAGTGGTGATGGAAAACTTGTCGAGAATTTCAACACTGATCTCCTCTCCTTCCAAGGAGGAGATGTCTGCCTCCCACGGGATGGTCATCCTGCTGTGACCCTTGTAAACCACGCACATCTCCGGTGTCAGTTTGCGGAGCTTCATGGCCTTGGACAGCGCCTCCCTGAGACTCTGCCCCGGCCTTACCTGCACGGAGGTTCTTTGCTGGTTTGGGAGATGGGCGCGCACTACAGACTTGAGTGGGGACCTCGGCACGAGCTTGGGCGAGCTGTCCCCTCCGGGCCCTTGCGGGCTGTCACCCCCACTATATTCACCCCCGGCGATGATCAACTCGTGGAGCTCGTGCTCCTTGGACTCGAAGTCGTGCAGTTTGCTGGTGAGTTCCTGATACTCTGTCAGGTACATGGACGGCGGATGTTGGAAACCTGCGAACTTGGCGTTCAGGGCATCTATGTTCTCTCTCGTCAGACGGATCATGTTGCGGATGTTGTGTAACTCGTCATCTTGTTCCACCGTCCGAGTCGGACTGTTTAGAGACAGAGTAGGGACCGTCCCGTTGAACCTAGACTCTTTTATGACCGCCATCTTAGTATTTACAACCACTGCCTACATACAATCTTCGGCTCTCACGTTAGAAAGTAGTTTTTCCACATTGCGTGGTATGGCCGATTTAAAAACAAAATGTGTTTCATAATGAAATAAACACTCACATGACACCCTATTATCAGAATAAATAGACTTAACTTAGTCTATTTTGAAACGTACCACATTATAGAGTTAACTTTATATCAAAATCATGTAAAGTGTTTCCAACAAATTGCGTTTCAAGTGGTAGGTTTAGTGAACTAAATAAACAATTTGTCACCTAGTGGCCGTGTTACTAACTACGTAGACAGTGAGACCTAGTGACAGATTACACAACTTTTAATTTGGCAACCTTCAACCGTAGATATATCAAGGCTGTGCACTTGTTCAATTGTTTTTAAAAATAAAATCACGTGTTTAGTTGAAAAAAAAACACATTTAAAAGTCATGTAATAATAAACTACTGTAAGTAGTTTAGGTATATCCTGGCTAAAAAAAATTTAGAAATAAGACAGAGTTGTACTTAACACGCGTAGAAGAAACGGCATCGCTAAAATTGTATACAAAATAACACTTTAATACATACCTAATCCCACCGTTCACTTACGGGGCAGGGAAGACACTGTTCATATAGGTCAGAAACCAACCACTTAATAGCCTACTTAATCCATCCTCACTGAGTATCTCCACACTTCCCTATTCTTATCTACTCCATTCGATTCAACAATATCCGTACTTGCTCTTTTATTCATAAAACTATAAATGTTTCTCTTTTTCACACATTCACCTACAACATTTAGCCACGTCTTGCATGGCCTACCCCTTCATTTTGATCCATACACTCGTCATATATTTTATTTGTCACTCAACTCACACTCATCCTCTCAACAAACCCATTGGCATTGACCTATTGAATTCCCTTTCATACCACACTCCTTCAGTGCCCATTCATTAATGATTCTGTCCATACGAGTTTTTCCACATACATTTCTTAGAAATCTCATTCCAACCACCTTGCTCTTGTGTTTCTCTTGACAAACCCAGCTTCTTAAACAGTAAACAATTTTGTCATCAACATACATTTAAACACTACCTTCTTTGCCTCTGTTGAGCTTCCACTTGTTTCCAACATCTCAATTGACAGATGTCTGGTCTCTGCATATGCAGCTCGTAGCTTTAAGATACATAGCTTCCCTGATAGCTCTGAAGGTGGTTATGTAGCTATTGTATACCTCCGTGTTATTTCATCTGGCAAAGTAAAGGTGTGACTCTTACTCGCTAAATCAAAGGTAGCACCCATTAAACAAGTTTCACTTCCTCACTTGGAACTATGTGCAACGTTACTCTAGGAACGAGTGTCGCACTTGCTAATGGAAACATACTAGTTCTTTACAAACTCTAAACCCACGAGAGGCTCAATCAGCTGGGTTGTGCTCCGACGGTATATGGTGCCACCAATCGGGGGAAGTGAAATCTTGGCTCTTGCTCACACTATTGGCAACAAATGTTTTTCACAGTTGAGATGAAGATTGGATCCAGGTCAATGTATGTGGCTGTTTCCCTCTCAGCTTGTAGAGCACCCACTTTGCTGGGCAGGACCCTTGTGACTTAGGGAGGATTCAACCAATTGGACACAACTTCAAGAATTGCTTATTGAAGAGCGCAAAGCACTCACTCTGACTACAGTCGCCCTTGACGCCAATATTTTGTATTTGTTAGATAAGATTTCGTCTTCATCAAAAATAAGATGCATAACAGATTATTGCTTTCATTATGTTTGTGATTCTTGCCCTGAACGTGACAGACCCACCAGGCCCTTGCGCGCTGATGAACTACATAAGGCTCTATTATTTTGGGTCAAACAAGCCAAACAGATCGAATTTGCTGATGATATTACTCGTATCCAATCTGTCATTTGAAGAAAAGCATTCTATTCTACTCCCGAAGTGGAGTCATCTCGTGGAAGTTATAATTGACCAATTGCACCTTGATCATCTACATCTAGGACCACACAACTTGCAATCCTTACTTCAGCGTGAGTTCTGGATCATTTATGCACGCAACATAATCAGACTGTGGCTACGCAAATGTAAAAAAAATTTCAAGTTTCGTCCAACCTTATCGACACCAGTCGTGGGAAGCCTCCCGGCTGCTCGTGTTTGTCAAGCCAAACCCTTTCTGAAGACAGGTGTCGATTATGGGGGTCCATTCACAATCACAATGGCTTGAGTATGCAAACCTAGAACCTGTTTGGCCTATATTTGTCTATTTGCCTGCTTCTCCACGAAAGCCATTCACATATAACTGGCGTCAAACTTATCAACTGAAGCCTTTCTTGAGGCGTTTCGTCATTTTGTTGCACTTCAAGGACTTTGTTCCGATATGTTCAGTGACTGCGGAACTAATTTTGCTGGTGATAATAGACAGATTTCCTCTCTTTAAAGGTTTCTTACAGATTCTGGCAACCATGAAGTTTTTAGTAGCCGGCTCATTGACCACAACATCACCTGGCACTTTAATCCCCTACAAATCCTCATTTTAAAGGACTTTGGGAAGTAGGGATACGATCAGTCAAGTCATTACTCATCAAAACTTTTGGCTCTCAGAAACTAACATATGAAGAGCTGTACAGTAGCCCCATGGCTTCTTTGGTGCTGACTGACAGCTAACAGCTGACGGATTTGAAAAGTTATCAGAATAAATCATGTATTCCTACGCCGAACCATATGATCTGCAAAAACATGTATTTAGCAGCTGTCACTTCCGACAGTCCAAAATTTAGGTATATCTCTAAATGTTGACTGTCGGAAGTAAGCTGTGAACTGTCAGTCAGCACCAAAGAAGCCATGGGGATACTGTCTTGACACAAATTGAAGTCACTCTCAATTCACGAACACTTTGTGCATTATTAGCAGATCCAAACGACTTGTCATCTCTAACTCCAAGTCACTTCTTAACCTTGGGACCACCACAGATACTACCAGAGTCTGATGTCACCGCCACTCCAATCAATCGCCTGCTCCAGAAAATCCACCAGCCCTTCTAAAAGCGTTGGCACCAAGACTACCTCCATCAAGTTCAGCCCAAGCCCAAGTGAAGTGATCCACAAGTACAAGGCCGTGGCCAGCCAATAATTTAGGGGGGGAGGGCACACCCCCTAATTGTCGGAGAATAGAAAAGATTCTAAATATTAAACAGTTCTAGAAGCTATTTGAAATTATTTTTTATGGCAACATAACCCCCTAACTGCTGGAGTCTAGGAAATTTTTTTAAATATTAAACACCTTTAGAAGCTATCTGAAGTGATTTTATGGCGACGCAGCCCTCTAATCACTGGAGGCTATAAAAAAAATATTAATATTAAACACCTCTAGAAGTTCTTTGAAGTGCTTTTTATGGTAAAATCACACCCTAACTGCTGAAAGTTAGGAAAAATTCTAAAGATTAAACACCTGTAGAAGCTCTCTGAAGTGCTTTTTATGATAAATAAGACCCCTAATTTGTACTTGTGCCTTAAGTTTGATATTGTTTGAACCATAAATAAAACCTTATATTTTTGTAAATTAAATTTTGAAGGGGGTTTGAACTCCCAAAACCCCTCCTTGACTACGGCCTAGCACAAGTAAAGCTTCAAGAAGGTGCCCTAGTCCTCATCAAGGAACCAAACCTGCCTCCACTACGTTGGTGACTCGGACGTGTGGTGAAAACATTCCCTGGTCCTGATGGCATAGTGCGTGTCGTTCAAGTCCGTACTGCACAAGGTGTCCTTACCAGACTGTAACGATGTTCCAAATAACAAACATCTAAAACCAACAATCCGGTAATATGGAGGCTCTACACTCACCAAGGCTGACCAAGACCTCTCCCCGTCGGATGGGACACACACACACGCACCAACACATCCACTCCCGTGGCTTGGATAAAGAAGACTGAGACGCGAACCAAGTCAGCGCCTGGCAGGAAGTCCAGGTCCAGCCCACAATAAACTAGTTCCCAACCTGACTTCACTAACATCCGACCCGGCTTCTGGGATGTTCTAGTCTCGCCGAGTAATTGCTGGGCTATCCGCGATACGTCCAGAGCGCTAGTCTTCACCCTTCCTTTTGTTCGGTGTATTCCCATTCCTTTCCCCCTCTTCTGAGAACGTGTATGACCTGTTTGTGCTATAAAACAGCGGGTGTTATTTTGAATGTCACTCTTTGTATCACTGGCTCTTACCAGCTGAGGACGCTGGTTTAGAACTAATATTTGGGGATATTATTCAAAATTCTGTTTGGATTTAAATATGGAGAGGGATATTATTCAAAATTACAGTTTGGAGCTTCTTTAATATCTTCATGTTTATGAATGGGGATTCTAATATGGTTTGACGTGGGTGAACCACGGAGATATAATAGTAATTTTCTAGGGGAATTCATGTTAGACTTAGTACACCTTTAACTGTAGGTGCACCCGAGCCTTTAATTTAGCGTATCTTAGCGGTCGTTTGATATAATCCTGGGTATTTTAAGACGATATACGTTCACTTAGCTATGAGGGTATTTTATGTGCAATTGTTTGGTTAAGTTATCATGGGCGCAACGGGAGTTTGCGGAACTTATTGTACACACCTAAAACTTATTTGTAATATTAGGTTATGCTTCGTTACTTAGGATTAGCGCTCAACGGCCATTGTTGGGATCTGTGTATAGAATATTCGGCCACTAAGCCATGTATATACTTATAGGAATGTAAAGCTAAATTTAATGGACACTTTATCTTACATATCTAATTCAAACGCCAGTTAATGCTATGTGCACTCAAAACTAAATGTGTCAGCCATTTTGTGTTTATGGATGTAAGCGCGCCCTTGGGCGGTAAATTTGAATCTAGACATCAAACATTCACTCTAACGTTCCCTCTGTGGGGGGAGGGTGGGGGGCGGTAAATATTTTGTATGTTGTGGTGGCTCAGAAAATATTTTGCCAGATTAGACGTAGGCTTATTAAGCCTTTTATGTAAACTATACTATCGTATCAACTCTATCATTGTAATTTAACCAACTGAAATAAAAACTATGTTTCTCTTGTGAGCTCATGATTGTTCTTTGGGTATGCTTCCTTCGCTCAATGTGGGCGTCACAAGACCAGTGGTGAGATTGTATCCCCTGCCCACAAACTAATTATAACATAAGTATTTAAAGGAGGGTGGGATTTTTAGGGCTTGTATATCGTTTTAATTTTGAACTATGTTAACGGTGTTGTTTTGACGCCTAGAAACTTGGTTTCACGTCTGTTATACGCTTTTTTTTAAAATGGTTTTAACTCTCGCAGTATGTATTTCCTGTCGCGGGTACGCCAGTCTTGTTTTGGAGTTTGTCCCGTATTATCTTCATGTGCCGTATAACATAAACTTTCCGTGGTTACGTGAGAAAAACTATACAGTCCACTTCCTATCAAACATTATCTTTAATACTACTACAACTTTACAACGATAACTTATTTCATACCTCAAATAGTTGCGGGGAAATTATTAAAATTGTAGATACCCTCAAAGTCATCTTCATTAAAAATGAGAATTTCCATCTTGTTTGTAGAATAAAGAGTGTCTAGATATAATATTCAATCGAACCCGTTAGAGCGGATTTCCAGAAAATCTCTTTTTTTCTCTTTTTAACCTTCAGTAAACTACCCTTAAATTTAGGGTTGGGTATCTAATTCCAAAAACCCCTCGAGCATACCTTATGTTAACCCCAAATACCAAGTTTTAAGCCGATTAGTAAAATAGTTTCGGCTCTAGCCCGAGATATAGATAGACGGCATTGCGAAAACACCTTTTTTGGTTTCAGGGTGTCATGGAACGTCAACATTTATCAACATCTCATGTTTGATATTTTTTGGACGGTTCACAATACTTTCTCTCTGAGGTAACGAGATAACGTAAAAATGAACACATTTATAAAATAACGATGGTATTTGAAAAAAAATTCAACATGAATGCCTACAAAATGACTGCGTCCAAAGTAAATATGGCTTAAAATTCACAAAGGGCAAAAATGATCTATAAAATATAGTTTTCTACAAAAAGGGAATCATGAACATTTATGTACTTATGAGCATTGTCTCTGACAAACCAAAAATATACCATAGTATTATAGTATTCGCCCTGGTTATGCTAATTCTTTAAACATTTCACATAGAAAACGCAATACTATAGATGACGCTCTCTGTATTGTAAATCTGAACCATAACATGACAAGTAGCGCCGAAGTGACTAGTTCCCGAACTAGCGAACATTGTGAGCGGCATTTTCAAATCACATGTAACTTTCTTTGATATTTAAATAACATTTCATGTTAACTTGATCTATGCAGTGACAAAGATTCCTGTCTCTGGAGCATAGCTAATCAGTGTTTCCTGAATAATTGTTTTTAATTATTATAAATCCATAATCCTATAAGGGCCGGTCTTACGACTCCTGGACAGATATTTATATCTGGTGGATAAGTTAAAAGTGTGTCTTATGACTGCAAGATAGCATTTATCTGCCAGATAAAATGTATTTATCCATCACATTTTTATCGTGAGGTTTCGCCTATCAAAATCTGTTTTTAGGTTAAAATCTCGGTTCACATGTTTAGTAAGCATAGACCCGGGCTCTTTGTAAACGTTGTACTCAAATATTGACCACATTTTGGCAGACAGAAATTAATACTTGCAAGACATCTTTGCTTCCTCGCCCACGTGACGCCATCTGCTTACTCGCACTCGTTTAACCGCCATTGTTTAACAAATGTTGAGCGTTGTAAAAAAAAAAATTTGGTTCGTGTGTTAAGTAAGTACAGGCCCACCAGGTTCTAGCTATATATAAAGTTAGAACATTTAATTCACACTTACAAAAAATGACAAGCTATTTGTAGAGTTATAGTTATATAAGAACAAATTATTTAAATGTGAGTACAATAAATGAAATTTTGTAAACGTTAGTACCAAATTATTGCCCACATTTTGGCAGACACCTTAGATTCGGCGCCTATGTTACGCCATCTTTTTCCTCGCACTCGTTTAGCCGCCATTATTTAACAAATGTTGAGCGTTCTCACCACTCGCTAGGTTGTAGCGGTAGCAGCAGGGCTTATACGCATGCGTGCACCAATAAAAACAGTACCAGCCTTGCATTTTCTGCATAAAAAATATTTATCCTACAGATAAATTCATAATACACGTAAAATATTAAAGTGGCTGATAACCTTGAACTGGTAGCTAACTTTTAACCTTCCGATAGCAATATTTATGCAGTAGTCATAAGACCAGGTATTACTATTAGCACCGCGTCTTACTACCCGTTCGGGTTATATGCACTTACGCTAATGTGTAATGGTAGGGTGATTGTGAGATTAAATGAAGGACCTACAGTTTAACGTGGAATCCGAACCACGGTGGAGGCCTGGCATTCCTCACATTCACAAGATGTCTTGTCAGAGGTGAAGGAAGGGTTTGGTAATCAGATAAATCCGTGCCTAGACCGAGGATTGAACACCGGCCGCCAGCATAGAAGTCTGACACCTTACCCCTAGACCGCCAGGTCACCACCAGGTATTAAGTGAACTCATAGTTTCAAGTAATGAATTATCAAATAAAAAAAAGTAAAGTTATCCAATATTTTTTTTATATACTTTTGAACTCTACTTCTTGGATTTTTTTAAAATTATTATTAGACTCACCTAATGTATCTAACCCCAGAGAAATACACAAATCCCAATTTTTATTTTTTTTATCTGCAGCAGCTTTTAAGTTAAATGACCCTCTGACATCTAAAAAACAAAAATTTACAATTGTCTGCTGATAGCAAATTACAAAATAAGTGATTAGGCCTACCCAAAATAGAAGGCCGGGGAAAAATATAGTGGTGAAGCTTATTCAAATGCCTTCATAAGATACAAAATATTACTAGTTTTGTTTGGTTTTTAATTTAAAAGTCATGCAATAAAATGTTTGCCCTCTATTTTCCTAAAACCCACTTTTTCTTTCTTTTTTTAAAAAAAATCACATTAAATTATGCCTACTGGCTATATTTTAGCATCATTTGTTGGAAAGTTTTATCATGGATGGGATTGTGTTTTTGTCAATTTTAAAAATAAATCATGAAAATGAAAAACCACTAGCATGATAGGATAATTTCAATTCCTTTGGATCTCAAAAAGTATTAAAAATAAAAGCTATTTTATTGAAATGTATACTTGTACTTTTCTGTAAGTTAGTAATAAAGTCACCTTTCCTCTTTCATGTTAACATCAACTAACCATCCTTTGAAAGGTATTTTGAAGAGCCGTGGTTGCTGTGTCCATCTCTTTGTTGCAAATGTAGTAAATAAATGCAGCTGGTGGGATATCTGGGTTCCACCAGGGTCAGGATTTGGCAGATCAGCACTTAAGGTAATAAGCAAGAGTGATACTAAGCACAAAAGGTGACCTGGCGGTCTAGGGGTAAGGTGTCAGACTTCTGTGTTGGCGGCCGGGGTTCAATCCCCGGTCCCGGCACAGGTTTATCTGATTACCAAACCCTTCCTTCACCTCTGACAAGACATCTTGTGAATGTGGGGAATGCCAGGCCACCACCGTGGTTCGGATTCCACGTTGAACTGTAGGTCCTTCATTTCATCTCACAATCACCGTACCATTACACATTAGTGTACGTGCGTATAACCCGAACGGTTAGTAAGACGCGGTGCTAATAATAATAATAAGATACTTAGCACAACCAAAGTAAAAGTCAAGTAGAAGACACCTAGATTTGTTTGCTGGGACGATCGAGTGGCTTAGTTCCAAGAATTGATGCAATAAAGTTTGCTGCAGATAAGTCAAACAGAAATCACATAGAATTCTAGTCCTGAGCAGGCTTCGGCTGTACTTGGCTCATACTTTGGTGATCTTTCCTTAAGATGACACTGCATGTATGGACTATCGAGACAACACATATTTTGATATTGCTTTGTTTTCATGACAATATGGCGGGCCTAGATTATCTAGATTTCAATAAACCAACTAATCAATTAATATACATCCCTATAATATAACAGATCCAAATGAAAGTCCGATGAAATTATACAATGATCAAACCTCACTCACATTTTAGAAATTACTGGTGGTTAATATATTCCTGATTATTTCTTCCCCTGCTGTTTTATTTGCTTGGCTGCCGTAGTATTTTTAATCATATTATTCTTGATCTGTTCCAATAAATAGATTCACTCGTCTACACTGAAAACTCTGTTTTTCATCATTTTAACAAATCCTTGGCTTGACTGGTGTGTCAGTTGTGCTTAGCATCATTCTTGCATACTACCCTAGAGTTTATCTTCAAAGTTCTCAATGGGTATTTAAAGGATGGTGCAGGAACTTCACTTCCGCCTTCTCAGTTGTCTCTCGTTCTTGGTCAAAACAACAAGCCACTAACAAGCAACTTACTAAAAGAACAAACCAAAAAACACGTCTCTGGTAGGTTTGAAATGGGCAACAATTGAAAGGTGTACACGTGACTTCTTGGATCAACATAGTATCGCAACACACAACATATCAGCAACTTCATAATACAATAACGTTGTAATTTCAAACTTCGCCTTAATCTTTGAGAGATGAAAAATTTTCAATCAGTTTTGTATAGTGTGTTTTGAATCATATTTCTTGGGCTTTTGAGTATATTTGAGACTTAGAGAACTTTAAACTTTATTTCTCGGTAACATTAGGATATTTGCGCTTTCCTAATTAGTTATGATTCGCCATCTTTCTTGGTTTTTCCCATTAGGTATTAATGATTTGTTAGGATATTAAAGTGTGGAATTGAAAGTTAGTTAATTTATATTGATTACTTGCGTATGGTATTTATCTTGTTGACTTTTCCCTATGAAAGACTTATTTGAATTTTTAATATGTTAGTTATTGTATACTCAAGTTGGTTGTATCAATTTCTTTTTGGGATCTTTCCACCAAAGTCCCATAAAGTATAGTGTCAAATGAGACTACGGGACTTTACATCTTAGGGGTACCATTTTGTATATTAAGGTCGTTGAAGTCTTTGATAATTACTTCCTGAGAAAAGGCCAATATTATAATTTGTTGTTATCTAAAACTGTCCCTGCTAGGATTTTCTGATATAATTATTTTGCTTGTATTGTTGTGTATTTTCAGACTAAGTTAATCTATAATACATTTGAATTAGTCTATCACTACCCTCCTGTCAGCTAATATTTTTGTTTATGAGTAATTGGTCCCCCCACCTCTTTAATTCATAAATTGTTTTACATTACCTTATCAAAGAGTTAAGAAGGTAATATAAGTAGCCCGTCTCAAATATTGATCACGAGGAGCCTCATAACCAATAGATTTCAACAGTTTTGAAGATATTTTAGAGCAATAATGAATATGTTTATGATGAAAACTATCCTAACTTAAATTAACCTTTCAAATGGCAATAAATAATAATAATAATAATAATAATAATAATAATAATAATGTTTAGGACCGCATTTTATTACCCGTTTGGGTTATACGCTTTAAGTACTAATTACTCTAAATGGATTAGGAATTGGGAAGGTTGAATTAGAGGAAATGAACCCGCATTTGCGTGGAGGGAGAGTGGAAAACCATTTAGGAAAAAACCACCCCCAGTTCACCTGACCGAGATTCGAACCTCGATCTCCCCGTCCTCTGCAGTCGGGCTCAACACGACAAGCGCGTTAGTCAACTATGCCACCGAGGTGGGTGGCAATAAATAAAAATAAAAATTTCAATAACAATGTAATGAGGGTGTAAAAGTAACACTACAAAAAGTATATATATATTATATGACAGGCAAAGTTTGGGAAATTAATTATTATAACTACGGAGATCCGCCGTATCTGAATCATATGTAATTACAATGAAAAATGACACCCAGACATGGGAATCAAACTCGGGACCTTAAGGCTTGGATTGTATCGTTCCTGTGCTCAGAGTCAGTCCTCATTCTTAGAAAAGAATCCAGTGCTAACAACCCAAATAGTGCCAATGTTGACTTCAGGAATAAAAGTGGAATGGAATTTAGTTTTACAATAATAAATTATAAATAAATAAATAAATTATTATTAAACAATAAAAAGTGAAATATCACATTATGTAATTATTATAGCTAATGTACATCTTAATTTAAACTTTGTTGTATAACAAGGATAAATGATTAATTAAATAGTTTAAAAAAATAATTAAGGAATAAAAATCTATAACTAAACTAATTTTTAATCAGAGCTTAATCTTAAAAATTTGGGTGAAACTGGTTCTCCCGTACTTCAACGGCAAGTGCTGCTCCTGGTAGTCAAATTAATCATTCCAGATGTTCATATAAAGGTTCTCAACCACTATTCACGTTACATTGTTATGGTAGCAAGCCATGGTTGACATGTTACATTGCTAAGGTAACAAGACATAATTCACATGTTACATTGCTTTGGTAGCAAGTCATAATTCACAATAACCCATTATTCTCATGTTACATTGCTATGGTAATAAGTCATTATTCTCCCATTACATTGCTATGATAACAAGCCATAATTCACATGTTACATTGCTATGGTAACAAGACATAGTTCACATGTTACATTGCTAAGGTAACAAGCCATAATTCACATGTTACATTGCTATGGTAACAAGACATAGTTCACATGTTACATTGCTATGGTAGCAAGACATAATTTACATGTTACATTGCTATGGTAACAAGGCATGCACAAATATACAAATATTATCCTTAGCTTAGTTGGTAGTCTCCCACCCGATCTTCGGAGTCCCTGATTCAATGCCTGTTTAGAGCTGTTAAAGTTGTTTTTTTCCCTTTCATTGTTGTGTTCTGGAGTCTTGTTGGTGTACCGCGGCCTTGTGCATTCCAGAATAAAGTTCTTGTTGGGGTTCATGGTACCAGCTACTGGGACTTTTATTCTCAAGAGGCCAGGGTTCAAACCCTTGATAAGGTAGTAGAGTAAAAAGTTTTAATTACTTATAACTTGATTTTTTTTAATGGAAATTTGGGGAATCTTTTAGAAAACAAAAATAAATCTTCTCACGACCAACATCAATAACCTGTTACCATATTATTATTATTATTATTATTGTAATTTTGAAGTATTGATAATATCTATCAAAAGTGACTGCTGCAAATCACATGACTTGACATATGGACAAATTGGGGTGTACCTTTACTGAATGAAGTTACTTGTCTCTAGAGCCTCAATGTCCCTGCCTCCTTAGAGCCTCGACATTCCTGGCTCCACCCTGGTCGTAGTGTCTCGAGGCACCTCGAAGGAGAGGTCTCCCAGAACAAAGGCGAGCACAGCCCAGAAGGCTGCAGCTTGATCCAGCTCTGCCGTGTCCAGCACGGCGATACTGTCCGCAGAGGTGTGGTGAACTGTGAAATACTGCTGGTTGCGTGTCAGCAGGCAGGCTGAGGGAACGCCTTGGGCAACGAGTACGTCCAGGTCTGGGCCTCCAAGCATAGGGACCTCCAACGCTGTGGCGTTCAATGGTGTCATCAGCCTGCAGATCAACAAGGATATTATCACTCTCATAGTGTCTGATGGAAGGCACACTTCTCTTTGAGGTCAGAGCAACAAGAACAATATCACTCTCATAGTGTCTGATGGAAGGCACACTTCTCTTTGAGGTCAGAGCAACAAGGACAATATCACTATCATAGTGTTTGATGGAAGGCACAATTCTCTTTGAGGTCAGAACAACAAGAACAATATCACTATCATAGTGTCTGATGGAAGGCACACTTCTCTTTGAGGTCAGAGCAACAAGGACATTATCACTCTCATAGTGTCTGATGGAAGGCACACTTCTCTTTGAGGTCAGAGCAACAAGGACAATATCACTATCATAGTGTCTAATGGAAGGCACACTTCTCTTTGAGGTCAGAGCAACAAGGACAATATCACTATCATTGTGTCTAATGGAAGGCACACTTCTCTTTGAGGTCAGAGCAACAAGAACAATATCACTCTCATAGTGTCTAATGGAAGGCATACTTCTCTTTGAGGTCAGAGCAACAAGAACAATATCACTATCATAGTGTTTGATGGAAGGCACACTTCTCTTTGAGGTCAGAGCAACAAGAACAATATCACTATCATATTGCCCGACGGAAGGCACAATTCTATTTGAGTTCAAAGCAACAAGGAAATAAGCACTCTCATAGTGCCTGATGGAAGGCACAATTCTATTTTGAGTTCAAAGAAACAAGGAAATAAGCACTCTCATAGTGTTTAATGGAAGGCACACTTCTCTTTGAGGTCAGAGCAACAAGAACATAAGCACTCTCATAGTGCCTAATGGAAGGCACACTTATAGGATCAAAGGAAAGAGAATGTGCCCATTATCAGAGCATTGTTTCAATGTAATCAATTAATTTTCATACCAAAACTAAAACTTTTTTTGAAAACACATTTGTAAATTAGTGGATGTTGAAATAAATATTTTACTAAAATATTATATTTCTTTTAGCACCACAACTTACTATCGGTTTGGGTTGTACGGATAATGTATTAGCTATAATAATATATTAAGGGGAAAGGATGTTGAATTTAGAGGAGGTGTACTCTCATTTGCATGGCGGGGAGTGGGAAACTATTGAGGAAAAACCACCTTCAATACACCTAAATGAGATTTGAACACCAGTATACCTGTCATCGGCAGTTCAGTCTATTGGGAGAGTGGTGTCTTAGACCACGTTACCAGCAGAGCGGGACAGCCTTTTGTTAATTCTCCCTCTAGCGGCTCTGTTTAATATGAAGCAATCGTTACATTTGGTATATACACTACCGAACATGTGATGTGAAACTCACTGCAGCACGTGTCGAAGAATGCACTGTGCCCGTTCGGAGCCTGTGAACCCCAGACCACGCGGTGAAAACACCCCTTCATCGGACTCGAGCGCGAACACAAAGTCCCTCAGCTCGTCTGCGTGGTCGCGGTAGTACTGGTTGGAGCCCAAGGTGCCAAACTCCTCTCCCGTGAACATGGCTACTCTGTCGACACATCCATAATGCACTACAATCTGCTTCACTTAAACTTACTTTCTTAGCTTTTTAAAATCTGCCCTCCACATCCTGTACCCTCAGATTACATGACTAATGTTGCCAACAAGTTTAACTATTGTACCCTAAGATTGTCGAGTTCAAACACCATCAACTACTACGTACAGTCCATCCAGCGTAGGTGAGGCGGTAATTGACAGTTATCAAATGAGTTTGATTGCAAATGAAAGTCACTAATGTGAGAATAATTATTTTATTAATAATAGTAAATTGTCAATCAAAAGTGGTGATACGAGTGCAACCTCCTTCCTAGCCCAAAATAACCTGAAAGTGCGAAATGTAACAAAAAAAATAATCAGAGTGGAGTGCATGAGTTGAACAGAGTAAAAATGATTGTTACTCAGGGGCTTGCAACCCACCTGGTTGCGGAAATTAAATAACTGCCGTCCTCATTAGTTTACAATAGAAGTGATGCATTTTCATACCTTAGAATGTTCAAAGATAGGAAAAGCCCACCAATACGGGTGAAATTTCATTAATCTTCAGGAGGATTCTAAGAAGCAAGGATGTAGCTTTGAGTCACCTTAAGGTCCTACGAGGTCTGAGTCCTAGCCTCTTGAGACCAACCAGGGCCCCCCATGCTATCATCAGCCCCCCTCCGTCGTCCACTGCGCCTTGCCCGATGTCCCAGCTGTCAATGTGTGCAGAGATCAATACCACCTTGTCGGAGAGACTCGTACCAGGGAGATCTGCCACCACATTGTTTGATGTCTTGTTCTGAATGGTGTGTGCCCCCATCTGCAACTGGATGACAAGCTTCTTGCCTGCAGACAGTTCAACATGAACAATGAGGCCACAAGAGTGATGTGGTGATGCAAGTGAGTGATGAAGTGATGTGTAGGTGTTGTCTCCTCACCTCGCCGATACAATCTGTGAAGCAGGTCAGCATGCTCTGTGGCCAGGCAAGCCCCCGGGATCTTTGGGACCCCTTTCTGGTAGTACATGAGCCCTGTGTGGGGTGTCAGCAGAGAGTGGTTGGTCACCGAGCGTATGAGGGCGGCGACGCCCCCCGCCTTAGCTGCGGCAATGGCTCCATTGAGCCGATACGACACACTGTCGTCATACGAGATGAACTCTTGGTTGAACACGACAATCTTACCAGATGCCTGCAGTGTGATCAGGTTAGTTTACACGTGTGTTTATAGTGTTGAAGTACCAAGTCAGTCGGTATTCCAATAGTGATCCCCTGGCATCCCACAATCAGCCGATAATCCCCAGAAGACCCTCAGTCAGCCAGTAATCCCCTGAAGACCCCTAGTCAGCCAGTAATCCCCTGAAGACCCTCAGGTAGCCAGTAGTCCCCTGGAGACCTCCAGCTAGCCAGTAATCCCCTGAATACCTCCAGCCAGCCAGTAATCCCCTGAAGACCCCTCGTCAGCCAGTAATCCCCTGGATATCTCCAGTCAGCCAGTAATCCTATGGAGACCTTCAGAGATTAATCCCTGGAAGACCCTCAGGTAGCCAGTAGTCCCCTGGAGACCTCCAGCTAGCCAGTAGTCCCCTGGAGACCTCCAGCTAGCCAGTAATCCGCTGGATACCTCCAGTCAGCCAGTAATCCCCTGAAGACCCCTAGTCAGCCAGTAATCCCCTGAAGACCCTCAGGTAGCCAGTAGTCCCCTGGAAACCTCCAGCTAGCCAGTAGTCCCCTGGAGACCTCCAGCTAGCCAGTAATCCCCTGGATACCTCCAGTCAGCTAGTAATCCCCTGAAGACCCCTAGTCAGCCAGTAATCCCCTGAAGACCCCTCGTCAGCCAGTAGTCCCCTGGAGACCTCCAGCTAGCCAGTAATCCCCTGGATACCTCTAGTCAGCCAGTAATCCCCTGGAGACCCCTAGTCAGCCAGTAATCCCCTGAAGACCCCTAGTCAGCCAGTAATCCCCTGAAGACCCCTCGTCAGCCAGTAATCCCCTGGATATCTCCAGTCAGCCAGTAATCCCCTGGAGACCCCCAGCCAGCCAGTAATCCCCTGGATACCTCCAGCCAGCCAGTAATCCCCTGAAGACCCCTAGTCAGCCAGTAATCCCCTGAAGACCCCTCGTCAGCCAGTAATCCCCTGGAGACCCCTCGTCAGCCAGTAATCCCCTGGATATCTCCAGTCAGCCAGTAATCCTATGGAGACCTTCAATCAGAGATTAATCCCTGGAAGACCCTCAGGTAGCCAGTAGTCCCCTGGAGACCTCCAGCTAGCCAGTAATCCCCTGGATATCTCCAGCCAGCCAGTAATCCCCTGAAGACCCCTAGTCAGCCAGAAATCCCCTGGAGACCCCTAGTCAGCCAGTAATCCCCTGGATACCTCCAGTCAGCCAGTAATCCCCTGGAGACACAGTAATCCCCTGGATACCTCCAGTCAGCCAGTAATCCCCTGGATACCTCCAGTCAGCCAGTAATCCCCTGGAGACCCCTAGTCAGCCAGTAATCCCCTGGATATCTCCAGTCAGCTAGTAATCCTCTGGAGACTCCCCAATCAGCCAGTAATCACCTGAAGACCCTCAGCCATCCAGTAATTCTTTGAAGACCCTCAGTCAAACAGTAATCCCCTGGAAACTCCAGATGCTCCACCTTACCTTATCCCCGAGTGCCTCCAACTCCTTGAAGCTGCGGACTACAATAGTTTCTGCCCGTATAGGTCCGTCAGGGGTGCCGACAGAGTCTCCTAGACCAACCATGGACAACCTCTGCAGCCGTGGCTTCAGTAGAGTAGCAGACTCCGTGCCTCTGACACACAGATATCAAGTTCAGGGTTAGAAGAACGAAGAGCCACAGTTCAGGGGCCAGGAAGAGAGGTGAGGTTGACAGTACTATGTCGTGTGGCTCCCTGAGAATCGTTAAAGTTGAACTCTAAAGAGAATATTTGACTAGGTATTTACTCACTGATGGCCTCAGTACGAGCTTTGGTCTTCTCCCAAATCCATGGCCATTGGTGGTTCAATCAATTGTTTCAAATAAAACAGCTAGATTCACCTGTCCTGAACAATAGGTGACCTTGTCCTTTAACGGGGGTACAGGGATAGGCAACATATCGAGTTTCATTCTCTTACCACTGTGCCCTCTGGCAACCACATGCAATCATCTTATACAAGTTAGGTCATTTTGTTTGAGAGCACATTCTGCAACTAGATAGAATAATTTCATACAATCATACTTTCTGCAACTAGGTAGGATCATTTTGTCCGATCATGTGTTGTCACTAGGTTGGAATCATTCAGTCCGGTCGTATGTTGTCACTAGGTTGGAATCATTCAGTCCGATCGTATGTTGTCACTAGGTTGGAATCATTCAGTCCGATCGTATGTTGTCACTAGGTTGGAATCATTCAGTCCAATCGTATGTTCTGTCACTAGGTTGGAATCATTCAGTCCGATCGTATGTTGTCACTAGGTTAGAATCATTCAGTCCGATTGTATGTTGTCACTAGCTTAGAACATTCAGTCCGATCGTATGTTGTCACTAGGTTGGAATCATTCAGTCCGATCATATGTTCTGTCACTACGCTGGATCATTCAGTCCGATCATATGGTCTGTCACTACGCTGGATCATTCAGTCCAATCGTATATTGTCATTAGGTTGGAATCATTCAGTCCGATCGTATGTTGTCACTAGCTTAGAACATTCAGTCCGATCATATGTTCTGTCACTATGCTGGATCATTCAGTCCGATCATATGTTCTGTCACTATGCTGGATCATTCAATCACTACGCTGGATCATTCAGTCCGATCATATGTTCTGTCACTACGCTGGATCATTCAGTCCGATCATATGTTCTGTCACTAGCTTGGATAATTAGGTTCAAGTTTGCATCATGTCGGATCATTCTATCCGATCATATGTCTTGTTACTACGCTGGATCATTCAGTCCGATCATATGTTCTGTCACTAGGCTGGATCATTCAGTCCGATCGTATGTTCTGTCACTACGCTGGATCATTCAGTCCGATCATATGTTCTGTCACTACGCTGGATCATTCAGTCCGATCATATGTTCTGTCACTATGCTGGATCATTCAGTCCGATCATATGTTCTGTCACTATGCTGGATCATTCAGTCCGATCATATGTTCTGTCACTAGGCTGGATCATTCAGTCCGATCATATGTTCTGTCACTACGCTGGATCATTCAGTCCGATCATATGTTCGGTCACTACGCTGGATTATTCAGTCCGATCATATGTTCTGTCACTAGCTTGGATAATTAGGTTCAAGTTTTCATCATGTCGGATCATTCTATCCGCTCATATGTTCTGTCACTACGCTGGATCATTCAGTCCGATCATATGTTCTGTCACTACGCTGGATCATTCAGTCCGATCATATAGTTCTGTCACTACGCTGGATCATTCAGTCCAATCATATGTTTTGTCAGTAGCTTGGATAATTAGGTTCAAGTGTTCGTCATGTCTATATGTTGGATCATTCTGTACAATCACACGTTCTGCCAGTAGGTTGGATCATTATGTTCAATTGTACATTTTATTACTAGGTTGGATAATTATGATCAATTGTACATATTGTCATTAGGTTATATCATTCCTTGCAACCATAAGTGCTGTCAATAGATTGTACAGTTCTAGCAGGATACAGGATCAATTGGGTTAAAACATTCTATGTCTGTATTACTGTCTTTATTATGAGTCATAAGAAAACTCCTTGAGGAGATCAAAATGTATGTTTAGGGATCATAAAGATTGTCTTATGGTGATCTCTGACAAGGGCACAGACAAATATACACCAGACCCAAATCCTCCAGGTTAAAATGGCTGCGGCCTGTGGGAAAGATTGTGTCCTTCAACAAGGGTATCACTAGGTGCCATAAACAGGCTATTTTAAAAAAGAAAAAATTATTTTAAAAATAGTTTCCCTCGAAGAAGTACACAAATATCGTTCTCGAGTCAATTGGCCAGCTTCCACAAAGATAGGTTCAGGTAGTAACCCAAACCCCTCTTCACCTAATCCTAACAAAGAGCTTACACAGACTGAACATGTAAAAAGTTATTGGTTTAACACGCAAAAACATTAGTAAACCTCAGTGTTGTTAGACTCAGCCTGGCTCAAGGGGTGTAAGTCTGAGGATTTGATGTATCCTTGTCTGCGGACCAGGGATGTGGCTATGAGCAACTTTACTAGACTATATACATTACATTTACAAAAACACTATGCACAACTTACCTCACCCAAACGGGTATATTCACCGGCTCCATACGAACGTTTGAGAAGTTGTGCCTCCTCAAACCCCTGTAGACGTGAGTTACAGCCCTCCTTAACCCGCTAGAACCCAACATCCTCGGTCCGTAGTTATCAACAAAGTTGTTCAAGTTCTTGTATGTCCTTCCCCTCATGTCACCACTCAAAAAGAAATCTATGATCTTCCTTGCGATCGGTTTGTATTCCTCGATCTCTCTAGCATGCTCCACCAGGATTGGGCATTCGGACCGCCCCTCCTGTACCGATGGGGTTTGTGAGCCCGTCAACATCGCGCATACAAGAATAGCCGTCAGCACGACGCTACAAGACTTTGTGACTGACATCAGCTATGAAGGTTATAAACTGCTCGAGATGTTTATTGTCACACCTCAAATACACATTTTAATGAAAGCGACCAAAAAAAATCTAATTATTTTTAAGAATGAACTTAATTGTTATGTCCCTGTTCCTCGTATAGCAAACCTCCAGATGGCCGGTCGACTCGAGACTGAAAGGCATAACAAAAACAAGTCACACAACTTCTGTACCAAATATAGTTTGGCTTAAATGGTGGATAAGGTTCAAAATTACAAGTTTTATACTAGAATTTGGAAACCTTTATGAGCCAAGTCGATGAAACCTTTTAATTTTGAGGTCTGTAAATTGTGGAATGAATTTAGAGTAAAATTGTGTAGAAATCGATGTTAAGTTTAAATTAGATCTTGTTCAGTTGAATTCCCAAACCTTATATATTTTATTACATGAGTGTTTTATTTAGGGTTTTATTGATATTCCATTTATGAGAGTGACGTCATTCATAAGACTTTTCTTGGTAAAACCACAAAATTACATTTTTTTTTACTAGACAATGATGATCTGTGAGGGAATAAATAACAGTTAACATAATCAAATTAACAGGAAAATTGGCTTCGGGCTAAACACACAAATAAAGTCAAATTAACTAATCAATGCTCTTTAATCTTGACATTTCTTTTATAATCACATAAAAAATAAACCAATTATTTTGTTGACTAGTTTTTAAAATCTGAGTTTCATCTTTAAACAATAAACATACAGTAATCTCATTTTACTTTTATTTTATATACACACACACATACACACATACATATAAAAAAATAAAAATTTAACAATAGGATCAATTAGACTGAAAATAAATGCTATTATAAATGGCAACACGAAGTAAATTACAAACATGGGGAAGCCGCCGTAAAAATTAAATAGATGCCGTTAAAATAATATCAAGAGATTAAATCTATTATAATCAAACCTCCCCGCAAAGTGCTTGACTCTGCCCTTTACTACCATATAACAACAGCAAGGTTGTGAGCATGAAACAAACTATAGGATCACGTCAAGAGCTGGACATCAACCACAATTGTTTAGAACTTGAGCGCAGTTTCTTCTCGACTCAGAGTTCACGGGAGTTCAGAATATATGTAATTGGCAAATTTTGTGGTAAGTTCATAAACTTTGAATGTTGTACGTTCGTTTTAACCTCATCTTTTTATCTGTACCGCGTATTACTACCAGTTCAAATTATATGTGTATGTACTAATTACAATAAATTATGGAGGAGGAAGTTTGAATTTCGAGGAAGTGTACCCGCATTTGCACGGAGAGAGAGCGAGTGTAAAACCATTTTGGAAAAAACTCTGTACACCCAACCGGGATTCAAACCTCAATATCCCCGTTATCGGCAGTCTAGTCTACAGCGAGAGTAGCGCATTAGAGCGTGTGGCCGTGGATGCGGGTTTGAGCCTTGTTGATCAACAAACAGTTGACTAATTCATAGGGAGATCGTACTTCGAATCCTGATTAGGTGTAATGAGGGTGGATTTTCCTAAATGTTTTTCCCCCTCTACCTCCACACAAATGTGGGTGAACCTGCTCTAAATACTAAATTCAACCTTTATATTCCTTATAAAATCACCGTAATTAGTACATAGAGGTACAACCCTCCAAGGATAGGAAGACGCGGTGAGTTTCTCCGATAGTTTGCCTATTTGAACGTGGTTTGTGATAGTTTACGTCACGAGTAGTTGTTCTATATGGCAGTGAACCCGGAGTGTCTGAGGAAACATTACATTATAGTGACTATAACTAACACCTGGACCATCAAAACAAAATATACAAAACAAAAACAAGAGTCTGAAATCAGTCTAATGGCTTCCCCTCGAGTCGGATAGCAAACCCAAACGATAGAATGGTATTGCTATTCAAATAGTGGACTCAAAAGTAAAGATTAATATTATCAATTACAAATAATACTCAGCCTTGGCTAAATAAAACAAAAAATTTGTTTAGTATAGCTTGGTGTGCTGCAGGACAGCTTAAGCCTACCTCTGCACCCAGTAACAATGTCTTCCTAGGTCCACACTTTATTGCAACAGTGTGTACACAGAGTAAACCACTATCGTGTTATAAAAAAATTGGTTCTTGTATCGCTCTTTTTCCGAACACGAACATGTTTTTAAAATGTCAAAAGCAATTCGACCCAACAAAGCTATAGGGTTTACAAAATACTAATTCCAATCATATTTTATAGCTCTAACAATAAATGTATTTACTGTGTCAATATCTTTATCAATAGTGATAAATAAGGCTAAATAATTACATGCCCATTAAAAGTATTAACAACAATAATATCCTATTAACACAAAGATAAACATCAAATCTAATTAATAAAATTACGTATAAAAACAATGTAAAGTTTACAAAATGGAAGCAAAAAATTATATATAGGCGAGTTAATTGCATCCTCCACAAACATTGATAGTTGAGAGCCATTTTACGACTCGAAAATAGTATTATTACACAAATAGATTGCGCGCCAACCATTACTGGCTTAGACTGATCCAAGTGTTGATACTTGAGACATACTCGCCATTCATTGACTAATACACATGGAACACCCTGAGATTCACTCCAACAAGAGCGTCTTGAGCCAGGGCTGCCCTTATGGGTGTGCAAACTGTATGGCCGCACAGGGCTCCGCGCTTGCTTAGGTGACAGAGGGGGGAAAACCAGTTGGGTTGGGAAATTTTTAATCGAGCGCTAATAGAATAGGCTCCCTGCATAGGTAATTTAACAAATAGTCAGAATGTAGAAACAATTAATATCAACATAAAAACGTGAGTTGGTTTATTTAACGAGTGAAGCGAGTTCTCAGTTTTAACTCCACCTATTTGCATTTGTCTGTTTGTGGTGAATATGTCTCGCAATAACTTTAGAACGCATTAACCGATTTAATTCAAACTTTGCCCAATTGTTCTTTGTACCTTTATACAGATCAAGTTTGTTGGGTAAGAAGAAAGGGTTGTGGGTAAATGCACCCTTATATGCATAAAACATGACTTCTAGCATTAATTATTACATGTATTTACCTTTTAGGTCATTTCATGACATCTTATACGACTGAAAATTAGTAAATAGGTGCAAAATGCTGTAATTATATTAAACAAAAATTAAGTTTTTTAATTTTTGGGGGGGAAGTGGAGGGGTGGCAGATAACTGGGGGCCCTGTGTCTGCTAAGAGCATACTTGTCTTGAACACGCTAATATGAAGCATATAACTGGATTGATTGACAATAAATCTAAATTTTGTTTCGAGTTCAAGATTGTATACTCGAAAACGAGATCATCTTTACGATAAACGCTGTGACTTATTTAAACATGTTTACATTCTACTTAGAATTATGTAGACAATGAGTACATTTTTATTAATTGTTTTGTACCCAAATACCCCACTGTGAATTGTAANACTTATTTAAACATGTTTACATTCTACTTAGAATTATGTAGACAATGAGTACATTTTTATTAATTGTTTTGTACCCAAATACTGTGAATTGTAAGTTGTTGGGAGTGTAGGCTGTTCTGAACTACTCGGTCTACTACAGATCTACCAGTCTGCCACTTGTTTGACAACCAAAGATTGGCGAATATCGAACCCAAAGTTGCAGATTTTGTTCTCCCCCAAACACTTTCAAATAACACGCTTTTATATTCATATTCATGAACAATAGAGTTCAATAAGCGTACAGTGCTTTATGGTTATTGTACTGTTAAGTGTAGCAGTCAGATATAGCAGAGGGGAAAGTAAAGTAGAAAGACTGCGTTGTGACCCCAAGTAAGAGGCAAGTCAAATTTTCTGAGCCTACAAATTGGCCGTCAAAATCAAGTTGTATTTCAGGAGAAGGACTTGTAATAATTTAAAACTGCTCAAATTCTTACCAAGAAGATTGATATATTTGTAAATAAGTTCCGGCTTTGATAACGCAATGACTTGCGCACCATGATTGTCTGTTGAGTGTTATTTTACATATTAAAATGTAAACGTCTTTTGCATAGCAAGATTTGTTTACAACGGTTTATAAGAGGAAGTCTCTTATGATCATCGTTTCCGTTATTCGGCCTCTGTCAGGTCAGGTCGGGGTTTGAATGATAAATCTCCACCACTCCTCCCCTACCATACTATTCCAGTCCAAATTTCTTCTGCGCACACCGTTTTTAATTGACTACAACCATCTCACTCTGGGCCTTCCCCTGGGTCTCTTTCCTGTCATTTTCCTTGTCATTGATTACTTTGGTAGTCATTCATCCTCTTAACCAATCTATTATAATAATATGTAAGCACTATAAAAGTGCATGTTTGGCTTTAAACAATCAAAGAAGAACATCTTGTATTTATTCGGATTTACTCTTGTAGAAGATAAAAAATAATTAATGAGATTGAAGGTAGTTCAAAGCGCGGTAAGCGAGTCTTTCAAATAATCTAGTATCCCTTGAGATGTTCACTCCACCATTAAGGTCAGACATCGTGGCTTATCAATGGCTTGATGGAAACGGTTGGCAAGAAATTTAGCTCCGCTTTCTATGAATGGCGGTACTTGAGTCCATAACCAGCTACAACTGGGCGGTAACACTCACCAGGTGATTTATTGGGTTGGAGGGTGATTTAAGATCACAAATTCACCCTCCTCAATCTACTGCTTATTGTGAGCTAATGTAAATCAAGAATATTTGGCTTGTATATGCAAATTAAGAGTAACCAGTTGAAATGTATTGTTTTATTTCCAGCCATATTATGTGCTCCATATTCATGATTTATTTTCGCTCCATTACTGTTTACAGCCTGTGGCGTGGGTCAGTTTTTTTTATCCAGGCGATATATTTTCCAATGCAGACTTTCTAGGCCTGTTGTAGCTTCATATGCCTTATAATCTATCTTAAAACTTGAACAGGCACAACATCCAGTCGCCGGCCGTTAATTTATCACTATGAAAGGATAAAACCACATTTTACCAATAATAAAATCTCAGCCATGCCAGGAATTGAACCCAGGACTCTTAGCTCAGTAGAGAGACATGCTATTGACTGAGATAAGGTGCCGGATCCATATTCGTGATTGGTTGTATTTAAAAATGGGAAGACTTCCTATTGTTCTAGAACAACAGCAGATATATTGCCTCTAGTGCGGAGTCTGGGATATAATCAACTACAACAGATGATGTAGTTCTAGAAACAAATACACAGATTATATAAGAATACTTTAATAGCCACTTATTTTTATCAGCAACATGTTTGTGTGATGGTAATACTATCCTCAAAAGATTGTGTGGTGCTAGTACTATCATGCAAAAGATTGTGTGATGTTAGTACTATCCCGCAAAAGATTGTGTGATGTTAGTACTATCCCGCAAAAGATTGTGTGATGTTAGTACTATCCCACAAAGATTGTGTGATGTTAGTATTATCCTGCAAAAGATAGTGTGATGTTAGCACTATCCTGCAAAAGATTGTGTGATGTTAGTACTATCCCGCAAAAGATTGTGTGATGTTAGTACTATGCCACAAAAGATTGTGTGATGGTAGTAGTATTCCACAAATTATTGTGTGAAGCTAGTAATGTCCCACAAAAGATTGTGTGATGTTAGTATTATCCTGCAAAAGATAGTGTGATGTTAGCACTATCCTGCAAAAGATAGTGTGATGTTAGTACTATCCTGCAAAAGATAGTGTGGTGTTAGCACTATCCCACAAAAGATTGTGTGATGTT